>JADDOH010005837.1:0-76654 GCA_016648135.1 Agrypnia vestita
ACTGCCTGTGGATATAGATTGGGAACTGCCCAGAGACCTGTTGTGCTTGGGCAAAGTACTTGGCGAAGGCGAATTTGGAAAGGTTGTGATGGCTGAAGGCAATGGACTCCTGAAGCAGGGACTGAACTCCGTTGTTGCTGTAAAAATGCTTAAAGGTATGTGTAGGGTAAAAATGTATTTGGTGTTATATGTACTGATACCATAGAATTTTACAACATTGGAGTTAGTGATGGTGCAAATAGAGAAGATACATTTGGCAATATACAGGTGTCTCATAGCTAGTAGCAAAAACTTTAGAGGTGGATTCCTGCCTTGATTATGAGTCGAAAATGTTGAAGCAACCATGACCATCAATAGTTATGGAGGTATGCAATATTAAAGTTTGCATATTTTTCCAATATTTCTTACTTATTTTTTGCAAAAAGTTGAACTATCATTACAGTATCTTATATCGATTATGAAAAATTAATTTCATTCATTATAACTCAAATAAAATGTTATGAACCTTGTAAAAAAAATCTATTTGAAATTTTTGCAAGGTTTTTATAATTTTTTCGACTCGTATTAAAGCGAATGAATTTTTCATAATCGATTAAGTTACTGTAATGATATTTAAACTTTTTGCAAAACCTATCAATAACATGATATATTTGCATTTGACACATTTTTCTTTAAATTAAGTGCAAGAATATCCCTTTTAAATGTGATTGTTTTGTTATAAAAAATATGAAAAAAAATAGTACATACTGATATTTTGTCATGTTGATATGCAAAAATAAAACTTTTAATACTTACAGTACTATTTGCATTATGAGAACTAAAAACTTTAAACCCCAAGCAAGAATGCATATTTTGGAAAGGTGAAGACTCTGAGATAAATTGATCCATGGAGGAACAGGCCGAAATAAATTTTAGTAGAATTCTGATGCTTATTAATGAGGGGTACCAAAACAAAACTGCTACTATCTGACTGACAGAGTATAGATAAATATATTTTCAACTGATGTTAGAGCTAAGGGGATATTTTAAAATTGATGTGCTTCTAAAATATACAAACCTTTTTTCAAAATATGTATTGCTAAATAATAATTTTCAACCATGTCATCCTCTTTTTTCAATACATTATGACATCCCAATTATAATAATTTCATAGTCTGTCCATCTGTCGTAAATTTGTATAACGTCAGTAATTTATTTACAGTAAAAAATTTTTTTTGTTCTTTTTCATTGTCTTTTCTTTTTTTTAAAATATAAATAAATAAATACTTATTTCTTCTTAGGAACTGACATGTAAAAGTACTGTCATTTCTTACGGGTTACAGCTAGTTATCAAATAATTACACTATGTATAAATTCTTTTCAGAGGGCCATACTGATGCCGAGATGATGGCGTTGGTTTCCGAGATGGAGATGATGAAAATGATTGGAAAGCACATCAACATCATCAATCTCCTGGGATGCTGCACCCAGAGCGGACCGCTCTTCGTCATTGTTGAGTACGCTCCCCACGGAAACCTCAGAGAGTTTCTCCGAAACCACAGAACAGGAAATGGGCAAGTTGCATCAATAATTAACCATTTGCTAATCAGGAAAATGTTGACAAATTGTTTAATAGAATATATTTTAAGCTTATTTTTCAAAGTATAATATTTATGGTAAGGATTTACACTATAGAGCCAATTCTAGACTTGTATGATAAAATAAAAGAGGATCCAACATACCTGTTGGTCTAGTAGTCTATGGTACAGTCTCGCCATGTGATTAGAGATCGAGGGTTCGAGCCTCGACCCAGGAGATAAGTTAGTCCATAGACATATATCTTATTTTGATTTCTTTTCAAATTACAGTGAAACTCTCTTAATACGTTTTTCAAGGGACCAGCAAATAAAAACTTATTAGGCGTGAAAACATATTAACAGTGATTTCATTATTTTCATGTATGATTTACACGTTCTAATTTTGTGTTTTAATTGAAATTTCGTTTATATAATATGAAAATTTAAGGACATCTATTTAAAAAAAATTAAGTAGATAAATATATACATTTGTAAAATATTACCTGAGGGTCAGAAAACAATAAAAACCACCAAAACAATAAAAATTTTAGCACTGTCAAAAAATATTTTATTAATAACCATACTAAAAGAAAACCATATAATATCTTATGTATGTATGTCACTACCTATGTGCAAACCTTAATTTTAAAAGAAAAAATACAAGTTATCTAAATTACTATTGCAAAAAAATACCTATCTTAAACTAATAATATTATTAAAGGAAAAATCAATCATAATTTAAATATAAATCGGTGTATATTGACAAAACATAAACCTCACGAATACGAAAAAAAAATACGAAAATTACCTGTATCTACTTCCCCTGGCTTGGTAAAGATTGCACATTTGTAAAAAAGAACCATTTGTAAATAGTATTCTACTTGACTTCATTTTAAAAATGTATCCCTTTTGATGATTTCTACATAATTTAGTTGTACATCCAACATATCGCCTTGGGCAAACTCAATGGGGCAAAGTTCAAACAACTTGCTAATTCAGGGGCGAACTCGACGAACTTAACACAATAATACATTAAATAACATTCTTTTGAGATTAATAACGATTTTATTTATTTTAATTTCGTTTGATTTCACAATACCTGAATATTTTCCCGGGCGCAAAGAATATTCGTGATATTTTTTATCGTTAAATTAAATTTGATCCGTTTTTTTGTAACTCAATTAGAAAACAATCGGAGATACAGATGCCGGCAAACATGTTGAACATTTTTCGGCGAAGTGGGGGAGAGTTTGCGCATGTACCATTCCACCAACGAGACCCAAAATTTGTCTTCTGCGCATACCCCCACCACGCCGAAAAATGTCCAAGAAGTTTGCCGGCAACTGTATTACGTAATGAATATTCCCGATTGTTTCCTCGAAGAAATACAACCAAAATGAGAAGAATTTCGTTTAGGCGAATTAATTTTGCACTGACGTTGATTGATTTTGCGATTGCGACTACTTATATAAAAAATTATCATAAATAATCACCGCGTAAAATTATTTATTAAATATTATTTCACTTGTCAGTATTCAACCGTTTTGTTTTGTTTTACAATTTTTTTAATAGATTTCAAAATATTTTGTTGTTCAAGAGACAAGTTTATTCATGGATAAACGCTAACCGTCGGTCGTTTTATTTTATTTCTCAAGAAACTAATCAAATCAAACCAATCAAAACCGGAAGTAATGAATGGCTCCCAATGATATCTATCATTTTGATGAAAATAATTTAAAAACAGATTTATTTTTTAAGAATGAAAAGAGCATGGAGTAAAAATAATCAAAGAAAAATTAGTACAAACAAGTTTAAAGAATTATTTGCGCTGATCAAAGCCGACTATAAACACATAACTCGCCAGTCGGGTACGCCGACAATCGCGCGAAAATTATTATACGATATATGAGTACTTGAATTATGAATCGAGTAATTTAAGTGATTAATTGTCTTTAAATTTGTTTAATTAACATTGTACGTCCCGCGAATTCACGCGACGCGAGGCCGGCGCCACATTGCGCAGACGTTCCGTCGCAGATCTTCCATTTTACTACATTTTATCTACATTTTTTTCCATTATATAATACGCACTTATCAAACGCACCGCGCGGACATTCGACGAAATGACGCGACCACGACATCCGACATCCGACATCCCCGCAGTGTGGCGCTGGCCTTTGTTTCACTGAATTTGTCGGCAGTTATTTCACGTGTTTGAAATGATATTAAATGATTTTAATGACCCTAATGAGCGAAATAGACCCAGGAAGAAAGGCAATCCGATAAATAATTAAAAATAAAGAGTATAATTGATATAAATACTTGTGAATTTTAATTAAATTACGGTATATTTTGGACGTTAAATATTGACGAAAATGAAACAAAATATTACAGTAGCACCTACCGAAAGGGCTTCTGGAATTGCAAATTTTCAGGTGCACCTGCTAATGCAATTGTGTATTCTCAGAAATGGATTTTTCGGTCAATTAAGAATGTTTGCATAGTTAAGAATGAAAATAATTCAAAAATTAGTATCACCAATGCGGCTCTGCGAGTATTATACGAGTATATTTGAAAGCCAAGCATTCTTTGTTTATATTGGGGATTAAGTTTTATTGTCTCGCCTTTTCAAATAGTACAGTTTTTGTCAAACTACTTTTATGGCTCTGCAAGAATTATCTATTGTAAGTTGCCCATTTTGTGAATTTTGCGATTTATTTGGGTTAATTGTTTTATTAGCCTATTTAAATACTGGAGGGTTTTTTCAGCCGCTAGAACTTTTATGACACCGCCAAATTCGCATTCACGGCGAAATATTCTGCTGCATGCGAGACGCCCGCGCTGTATTTTGTCCGGACCGACGCTACCTACCTACATTCTCGGCTTCTAGAGCGAACATGGTGGACCACCCTTACATTTTTTGTTTCTGTGTGTAACATCAACTATTATGAAAAAACAGAAGTAATTTGCCTAAAACTTGTTGATTAATTGCATATATTTATACACACGTAATGATAAACATAATACAATATCTATTCATACAATTAATTACTATGAATAAATTACTTGAAGCATTTGAATATTTGAAATTTCCGAAATTAAGCCGAATTATAGTAATACAAGCGTAGAAATGACAGTAGGAATGTTAATGCACTTTATATATTTTATTCTAGGAAATGAAAGAACTTTCTAAGAAACAATCTGACGGGGTCTTCATTAGTAATTAGTTGCGAATCGGGTTTTTACGGCCTCTTAAGCAATTCCAAGAATTGGATTTTTCAGACACCTATACAATTAAGTAGGTATATTTGTATGAAGTTAAATATGAATGTAAATAATATTTGTATTGCGGGTGCGGCTCTGGTATTGTGAGGATTATCCGGATTATTGTCTTTGAAATATTTGCTTAGATTTACAGCGGCTGTTCTTTGGTTAGAATTTTGACTTTTGTTGTTTTCTTTGAAAAATATTTATTAGGTACCCTATTATAAAATTTTACTACCCTTGTTCACATTTGGGTAATGGAAAAACCCATAAAAGAAGTGGCTTTTTTTATTGGACTCATTTAATTTTTTTCTTTTGAATATCAAACAAAATACCAATATCGTGTTTCGAAAAACGTATTATAAAGATTTATTTGTATGGGTAAATTGAGTTCAGCTAAAAATATTTGCACTACTTAGGCGAGAAACGAAAATAAGCGGGAAACGTATTAAGCCTAATAAAATATGCGATTTGTATGGGACTTTTTCGGGACCGCAAAGTTTAAACTTATTTTGCGGGAGAACTTAATAAAAGTGAATTTATTAAGCGAGTTTCACTGTATATGCTTTGGAAAAGTCATGCTTTTTATTCTCACTGTACGCCCCTACTACCCCTACATGCATATTTTACAGCACAATTTCCCATCACATATATGGTACTGTCACGATAAAGATCAAAGTCCCTGTACAGAGTCTCGTACCCAGTAGCAAAAAGTTCGGGGAGTCTTCTTCGTACAATTTTGAATAAACATATTCTTTACACTTTAGATGAAATACTGACAGTTACGGAGATAATCGACATCAAAGTTTGCATTTTTTTCAATATTTCTAGCTTATCTTTTCTAAAACGTTGGACTACCATGAAAGTAATATATATGGGATATTAAAAATTCAATCGCTTTGATAACAGTCTAAAAATTGATTAAAACCTTGCAGAAATTTTATTTGAATTGTACTAATATGAATGAATTTTATATATCTCATACAAGTTACTGAAATGATAGTCCAACAATTTACTTTTATAAGAAGTCAGAAATATTGAAAAATAATTAAAACATTAATGTCGTTTATCTCCCTAATTGTCAACATTTCACTCACAGTGTAAATATGTAGTATTTTCTGTTCGCTATTGAATTAAGAAAACTCCCTTGAAGATTTAGCTAGTAGCTATAAGACACACTGTATGGCCTAAATATAGTCACCCTGTATGACAAGGCCTAAATGTAGTCTTAAGAACTTGAGTTATTTTTTCATTTTCTGATATTTATATTAATGATTTCAGATATGAGCCTGCAATGGGAGCAGAAATAACATCGCAGTACAAGGAGAGGAAAGCTCTCACGCAGAAGGATCTGGTCTCATTTTCTTATCAAGTTGCTCGGGGAATGGAGTACCTGGCCTCAAGAAGGGTAATTATGCTTTCAAATTTGGATAAATATAATGACTGCATCATATATGAAATGGTATATGTACAGATTTACACGTTTCTCACACTTGAAATTACATTACATACTTACTCACTACAATAACGATGTACGTCTTATCACTAAAATAGTATGTGATGAGACCTTACTGTCTCCTCTCAGAGGGTATTTGATGTTAAGGGTCAGTGTGCATAAGTCACATTCTGCTCTGTTTAAAAAATACAATACACAATATGTGACAGCTCACTCTACCCCCAACTCTGTGCTGTTGACATTTTAAAAGAGTCTCATACAGTTTTTTATATTAGGTCCTTACATATGAAATTGGCGTTTAGTATGGGAGGAACATGAAGCCGATTTTTTTTATTATAATATATTTATTTAATCAAAGTATGTACCATTGCTATCTATGCACTTTTGCCATCTCATAGGTAGTTCATCGATCCCTTTACTAAAAAAACCATTCGGACGGGAATCAATAAAATCTTTGAAGGCGGTTTGGACTGCCCCATCGGAGTTGAATTTTTTCCTTTGCAAGAAGTTATCCAAATTTCGAAAAAAATGGTAATCTGTTGGGGCAAGGTCCGGAGAGTACGGTGGATGTCTTAGACATTCCAATTGAAGCTCCTCTAATTTGGTAGCCGTCTGATGTGCAGTGTGTGGTCTAGCGTTATCATGAAGCAGCAGTGGCCTAGAGCGATTAACCAGCCTCGGTTGTTTAGCAGCTAGCTAGCAGTTTAGCTTTTCCATCATGGTTTGCAGTTACTGACAATAGACATCTGCCGTAATCGTCTGGCCAGATTTAAGAAAGCTGTAGTGAACGACACCAGCACTAGTCCACCAAACGCTCACAAGTAACTTTTTTGGAGTCAATTTTCGCTTGGGGCATGGTTTGGCTGGTTCGGCAGGGTTCAGCCATTGCGATGAGCGCTTCCGATTATCGTACAGGATCCACTTTTAATCACAGGTAATGATTCGATTTAAAATCCCTTCATTATTGTGCCGGTTGAGTAATGCAACGCAGCAGTCAACGCGCGTTTGTTGATTTGCTTCACTCAATTCGTGAGGTACCCACCTTTCAAGCTTTTTCACCTTACCAATTTGCTTCAAGTGGATTAAAACAGTTTTATCACTAACACCGCAGCCGGCAGCTAACTCGGATGTGGTTTGCGATGGATCCGCTTCCACAATAGCCTTCAATTCTTCATTATCAACTTTGGTCTCCGGCCGTCCACGGGGCTTGTTCTGCAGGTCGAAATTTCCAGAACGAAAACGTTGGAACCAAAAACGCCCTGTGTTTTCTTTTGCGGCACCGTCGCCATACACATCATTAATCCTTCAAGCCGTTTCTGCAGCACTGGTGCCACGGTGAAACTCGTACTCGTAAATAACGCGATATTTCAAGTTTTTCATTTGAGTTCAAACTGAGTGACGCAAAGAAAAAAACAATTGAGGAAAAAACAAATGAATTATAATTTTCAAAACACAAATACATAAGTAAATAGCTGTATAAATTTGGATTTGGAATTCCTAACCAAAGAGAAGATATTTGAGATCAAATTTGCCAGTACGGCAAAACGCCAATTTCATATGTAAGGACCTAATATTTTACTTTTATATATTTGATATATTTGCTGTAATAGTACATACTCATTTTTAATGGAACATGAAAGTTATTGCAACTTTTTATTTATTTTTTGATTATTTATAAATATGGAATAAATATCTTGCCCCTTCTAAGTAAAATATTTTGACTAATAATTTTTAGTTGCTCTATATTTTACGTACCAGGATCAATTATCCATGTTCATGAGATTAACTAAAATTTCAGTGCATTCATCGTGACTTGGCAGCCCGCAATGTTCTGGTGTCGGATGATTATGTGCTGAAGATCGCAGATTTTGGCCTTGCAAAGGACGTCCAGTCTAATGATTACTACAGGAAGAAGACGGAGGGACGATTACCAGTTCGATGGATGGCTCCGGAATCTTTGTATCACAAAGTTTTCACAACACAGACTGATGTGTAAGTGTAAATTGAATATGTAGTATTTAATATAACAGTTAAGAAGATGTTTATTTACCACATTAGTTATTTCCGTCATCGTTAGCCTGTATCTATCTACTGATGGATATAGGCATTTCCTTTTCTGCACGTCCAGTTGTGTTATAGGACTATCGAATCGGTGGACGATCCACAATTCTTGTTCCTGTTCATGGTTTCCGTTTCAATATTTTCTTCCCACTCCAATCGTTCAATCTCCGGTAGAAGTATCTAGAGCATTTCCATTTCAGCTTGCATACTCTCTTCTTCAATCTTGGTGACTTTCATTCACCAAGCATAGCTCTTTCCGTGGCTCACTGTGATGCCTTTAGCTTATGCACTAGGCTCACAGTCAGCATTGATGTTTATGCAACATATGTATGTCATGACTTGAGTTTTGATTTAAATATTCCTTTAAATATTCGGAGTACTCTGGTTGCGAGAAATTCCATACATGTCAATTGACATTTTGCATTAACATTGCATTGCCCAGTGTTCATCCAGCAACTATACGGTTATTCATCATTAGTTTTGTTTTATCCATGTTTATTATTACACTGTTTATTTCTTTGCACCAATATTGTTAAAAATTAAATATATTTAGAAAATTCGAAAAATTGATGGGAGAAGTGTAAGTCCCTCTCCGAGCACAAGAGTTGGTCTCTTTTTGGAGAGGTATAGCGAGAAAAAAGAGTTATCAAAATTTTATTTTGACATTTTAATTTTGGTTTAAGGATTCAACATGTTTCGGGAGCGATGCTTCCTCCTTCAGGACAATGAATATACTTTCTACACAAAGGGAATTTGAAAAATTTGAGGAAATAATATTTATAGTTTTAAATGACTAGAAAAAAATGTATAAACTGTATGTAATAATAAAAAAATTGTTGCAATATTGTAAGAATTTGTGCCATTTTACATTTACGAAGATGGTTAATACCATATGAACTAAATACATGTATTAAATTGCCAGGATAAATAATCATAAAAGAATAATTTGTGTCATTTAGATGGTCATTTGGAGTATTACTGTGGGAGATAATGACCCTTGGGGGAACTCCGTACCCCACGGTGCCCGGGCAGTACATGTACCAGCATCTCAGCGCTGGCCATCGGATGGAGAAACCCCCCTGCTGTTCATTAGAAGTGTAAGTTGTAACTTGTCAATCATAATACATATATTACATACCAATAAAATTCTGACTGTCCAGGAACATCAACATTTAAGTGTCCAAAATGCTTAACAGACCAATGGTTACGTGTCGACGTGCCCTATGTAAAGTACTCTATCTGCAAATCTGTTATTTTGCAGGAGAGAGCTTGGATAGTATTTTTTTTATTAATGTACCTTTATATCTGAAATTCTAAAAAAAAAGTAACCCATAAAAACCAAGTTTTTATTATGCTCCCTTTCTTTGTAAAATTAACATATAAAATAAAAATATATATTGTTCATGTTATGTTTTATATTTTATTGGACTATGTCCCTTAATTTCAATAAAAAAAAAAAAAAATAATAAAATAACAACAATTAAAGGCGAATTAAAACATATAACATAACACTAAACTTACAGTAATTTAATATATTTCTAAAATGTCAGATGTTTTGAGCTTTGATAAGACACTTCATGCTTTGAAGATTAAATTCTAAATAAATTTGTCAGTCAATTTAGATTTTCGACATTCGTGGTGAAGTACCTCTTATGTATATCGACGGAGTAATTCAAATTTAGAAAATATTTCGCGACGTAATCAGGCCACCGTTGCTAATCAAACTTTTCTAATGATTCCAATTTGAAAAAACTTCTAAAAATCCGAAATTATACTTTAATTATTAATTTTTTTTAACGAAAATTTGATAGATCTTCTTGATCGTCGCCACGAGTCTACTTGCCACGTTTCAGCTCTATTGGATCACGGGAAAAGGGTCAAAAATCGATCCAAAGTTTTTTTTTATGGCAAGCCGGCAAGCAAGCAAGCAGACGCCACGATTTAATATAAAGGGAGTAAATAACTGACGTAAAAGCAGACAAATACGCTCATTTTGTATGAAAAGCCAAACTTCTCACCAAACACCTCTCTTATAAATTTTTTTTTCTAGATATTATCTTAGATTACGTAAGAACTGTCAATATCGTGTTCTTGCAATGTAATAATAATTTCAGGCAAGTACGTGATTGTGTCAACCTCTTTTAAATAGATTTGTCAATTAAAAAAAAATGTATTTATGAATCGAATTCTATATTTTCAGGTATATGCTGATGAGAGACTGCTGGTCCTTCCAGCCCTCAGACAGACCGTCATTCAGTGAGCTGGTCCAGGATCTGGACAGAATCCTGACCATCACGGCCAACCAGGAGTATCTGGACCTCGGCCTACCGCAGCTCGACACTCCGCCATCTAGCTACGACGGATCGCAAGACGAGAGTGATTGTGATTTACCCTTTCTCAGTTAATAAAAACAATTTAAAACCAAAATACACTACACCGACATTAGAAAAAGTGATCTAAGTGCCATTTGAGAACCAAAAATTAATATAATTTAATGTAACTCGTAAACGAGAAAAATGATGCTGTTGTGAATCCGGCCTAAAAGTGGTGATGACATTTTAGCACAATGTGTAAAGTCTCTCTTCATCGATGTTCCTTGCAACACACGTGTGGTGGCGCAGTTCGACACAAGCTTAAAAAATGTCAAAAAGACGATGTGAACTTTTTGATTGGCGTTGAGCTTTTGAAATGGATACAAAATAGTTTAGAAAGTGAATGAACTATAATGTTTTATACATGTAAAACAATTCCACATAGTTCAGGACAATTAACAAAATACTGAATATTTTGTACGAGCAAAACACAATAATTGTAAAATATAAAAGGTAAAAATACCAAAGATATATAATATTTATATAACACGCATTTTAATATGCAATTTCATTTGTATGAAAAAAAATTATGTGTTTGTTTTTGAATCATTAGACTATGGAGATTATGATATTAATTATTGTATTATTTTTAATAGGCAGTGCCATATAAGGAAATTTTTTTATTCAGGTCAGTAATAATGTAAATATAATAAAGTAGGTCTTTTATAATATTTTTCGTTGGAACAGTTTTTTTTACTGTACTGAAGTATCGATTTACATCTGAGATTTGTGTGGTGACAAAAACACATATCTCATATGAAATTTCAGATAAAACTTTTTATCTCAAGAAAAGTCGTTTCGAATTCCATGCAGTTATGTATTTTACAATGTGAATTGACTAAAAATTATGCAACATCTACATGAGCATCATTAGCTCTATGTTCCTACTATGTAATTAACTAAGCTGGTTAGTAAAATGTGAAATGCAAAGATAATATGTATTGGCTATTTACTCCAACGTTTAGCGAAATTTCATTCTTAGTAAGTATACTTACTGGTAATAGTAAATACATATGTATGTAATTACTTAACCTCATCTAATAACAGTAACAATCCAAATTGAAATGTTCAATACATAATTACAAAATGGATTAGGTAGGATTCGAATAAATCTTTTTGAAAATAGGGTATTTTTTTTTTTAAATAAAATTTAAAATATTGATTCAAAAGTTGTTAAAATAGCCAAAATTATCTTTTCGTTCATTTTAGTTACCTACTTCTAGATATTACTAGGTACATACTGAGAATCTGAAGTTACTAGTGGGTATGATTTTACGTATTATACACCTACAAATAAGGGGTTCAGGAGGAAAACTGCCACTATTCAAGTGACAAAATTGAGATAAATGCATTTGTAATGATTTTATAGCCAGAGCGGAGATTTTAAAATTAGTCTGCCTTTGATACAATGCTTCTAAAATATGCAAACACATTTTCACAATAGTTATAAATTGAAAAATTGCTACTATTGTCAGATAACTATTCTCAAATTGTTAATTGTACAGTGATAGTTTTGTTTCAAAATCGATTACTGCGTTAAGTTTTATAACTAATACATAAATAAGTAGGTCATTTCTAGTTGCTTTAAATTGACAAGAATTATATTTTTAGTTTATCACAGCCATTCAGAATTTTCTGCTTTATGTTTTCTGGGGTATTTGCCATGTTTTTATGACCTTTCTAGCCGACATCAGCCCTGGTGATGGACCCTGCAATGGGATCCGAAAATACAGCCAAAAAGGTCGTAGAAACACAGCACAATGCCCCAGAAAACATAAACCAGAATATGCTGGAAAGATGTCATTTTCATTTACGAAAATTCACCTGTGAATTTTTCAAAATATCTGGTGTGTACAAAAATACAAAAACTGGAAAGAAAATATGTCTATGTACGGCTTTTTGAATAAATTGTTGAATGGAAAAGAAATGAAATTTATTAAATCACTTTCTTTGTCACATAAATTAAATATATGTAATATAATTGAACGTTGTAAATTGGTGTAAATATGTATAATTAAATAAGTAGGCTTATTTTTACCATTTAGTATTTTATACTCAAAGGTGGACAATTCTAACTAGTCAATTATACCCAGTTCGTAATAATTATTAAGAATCTCAAATAAAGTGAAGCTATTGAGAGATTTTTTTAATATAATCGAGTGCATCTATCAAATTCATTCAAAATCACCTCAAAGCCAAAGTTGTCATTTTGACTAATAATGAAATGAAATATAAATTATGAAATAATTTTATAATGTAAATATTCTTACATTATTATTGTACATAATATAATGTATCGATAAGTAATTTATGAATTGGAAACTCAACTAAATTTGGTTTGTTTATTGTCGTGGATAAGAAGTTACTTCAGTCATTATAAAATTAATTTTATTATTTAAAAAAATAGTTATAAAATTGAATATGTAAAAAATAAAACTCCTTCAAAATGTACAATTTAGTATTTAATATCACGACTTTTATACATTTTCCAAAATCTTGTGTCAATGAAGTTTTATGAGAAATTTATAAAATGTCTCCAAATAGAAATTATACCAAATGGAAAGTAGTAAACTTATTAAAATGTATCGATATAAAACAATTTTTACCCCATGAAGTCCTGTCCTCACTGTTCTTAGCATGCTTTTATAATATTACGTGTCTTTTGCCTTTTAAAAACATTTAACGTTTGATGTCGTAAAAAAAATAAATACCATTATCAATACAAAATACAAAGGATATCTTTCATTTGTGCCACTGCCATCTATTAGCGTAGATAAATACTTTTTATAAAATGTATGTGGTACGGAACTGGGAGAATTGCATCAGATTGAATCTGTGCGTTTCATTGTAAGCATCTATAATATTAGGTCCTTTCATATGAAATTGACGTTTAGTATGGGAGGAACATAAAGCCGATTTTTTTTTATTATAATATATTTATTTAATCAAAGTATGTACCATTGCTATCTATGCACTTTTGCCATCTCATAGGTAGTTCATCGATCTCTTTACTAAAAAAACCATTCGGACGGGAATCAATAAAATCTTTGAAGGCGGTTTGAACTGCCCCATCGGAGTTGAATTTTTTCCTTTGCAAGAAGTTATCCAAATTTCGAAAAAAATGGTAATCTGTTGGGGCAAGGTCCGAAGAGTACGGTGGATGTCTTAGACATTCCAATTGAAGCTCCTCTAATTTGGTAGCCGTCTGTTGTGCAGTGTGTGGTCTAGCGTTATCATGAAGCAGCAGTGGCCTAGAGCGATTAAACAGCCTCGGTTGTTTAGCAGCTAGCTTTTCCATCATGGTTTGCAGTTGCTGATAATAGACATCTGCCGTAATCGTCTGGCCAGATTTAAGAAAGCTGTATTGAACGACACCAGCACTAGTCCACCAAACGCTCACAAGTAACTTTTTTGGAGTCAATTTTCGCTTGGGGCATGGTTTGGCTGGTTCGGCAGGGTTCAGCCATTGCGATGAGCGCTTCCGATTATCGTACAGGATCCACTTTTCATCACAGGTAATGATTCGATTTAAAATCCCTTCATTTTTGTGCCGGTTGAGTAATGCAACGCAGCAGTCAACGCGCGTTTGTTGATTTGCTTCACTCAATTCGTGAGGTACCCACCTTTCAAGCTTTTTCACCTTACCAATTTGCTTCAAGTGGATTAAAACAGTTTTATCACTAACACCGCAGTCTGCAGCTAACTCGGATGTTGTTTGCGATGGATCCGCTTCCACAATAGCCTTCAATTCTTCATTATCAACTTTGGTCTCCGGCCGTCCACGGGGCTTGTTCTGCAGGTCGAAATTTCCAGAACGAAAACGTTGGAACCAAAAACGCAATGTGTTTTCTTTTGCGGCACCGTCGCCATACACATCATTAATCCTTCGAGCCGTTTCTGCAGCACTGGTGCCACGGTGGAACTCGTAGTCGTAAATAACGCGATATTTCAAGTTTTTCATTTTGTAAACTGAGTGACGCAAAGAAAAAAACAATTGAGGAAAAAACAAATGAATTATAATTTTCAAAACAAAAATACATGAGTAAATAGCTGTATAAATTTGGATTTGGAATTCCTAACCAAAGAGAAGATATTTGAGATCAAATTTGCCAGTACGGCAAAACATCAATTTCATATGTAAGGACCTAATATATATAGTTAATATTGAAATCAACTTTCTGTTTGAAATTTGCCATCAGTATGACAACGGTATTGAAAAAATAAAGTTTTGGATATAATTTGCGAATGTTTGCAAGGTAATCTAAACACTTGAATTAATTTTCAACACTTTAGACATATGTGATCACTGGATATAATATGTGAAATACATTATGCATATCATTTTAGAAACTTGGTCAGTGGTGGGGACAAATCATCATGGGATAAAATGGTCAATAATAATAACCAAGAATATGTTTTAAAATTCGAAAATCAAACAGTATCTGTGTATTGTATGGATTTTAATAAATAAATTGAAATCAAAATGTATTACTGGCTTTTATTGACAAATTATATTGCAAGTAAAACCTTGAGGCTCTTCGAAAACTTAGCCACTGACAGTTCAGGAAGAAAGTATCCTAGATAGATATCAAAAATTTAAAAAAAAAATGTCAGGAATCAAGGATAGTGATGTGTAAACATACAAGCTTTTATCAATTCAGGAATTTGATGTCATGCAATGTTAATAAGGAACATTGATTTAAAAAGAATTAAATACGCGAAAAATGTTAATTATAAATGAATATAATATAATTATCAAATTAAATAACTTGCAAGCAGTATATGCGAGTTAATGCTTCACACACAAATTTACGCAAGTACATCGCCGGCGCTTATGCCTGATGGCATGACGCCCTGAGGCTCAATTTCCCCCCTGCTGGGAGCAAACATGTTTACATAACGATATTTCAATCAACATCATCAGCTTGACTCTTCATTGCTGGGTATAGGCATACCTCAAGGACTGTCAATTTTCTCTTATCTTCGGACTTTTGAAAACGGACAACACATCTTCTACTTATTGTGAGGTCTCGAACCCAAAATCTTCTTTCTCCACTGTCCATTGAGCTGTTGTGTCGTGAGCTCACTATTTTTCTGCTACTGCTGCATTTTATAGCTTGCCTGAAGGTAGCGAAATGTCTAGGGATAATCCTGCTCCCATAATTTCGGTTCTGGGTTCCCTTCACAGCTTGCTGCAGAATCTTTCCAGCCAGATACGGTGTTAATTTGCCGTATGATGTGCGTAGAAAATTGAAAGAGTCTTTTATTTATTGCAATAGATAGAGCTTGCCATGTTTATGTTAATTTATATAGCGCCACAGTAAGAGACGCTTCAAGGGCGCTTTATAGGTGCGACATTCCGAAAAAACTCACTTTTAGGCTCTTCTTGAAGTGTTCCTGGTTCTCCATAGATTGCAGCACTGGAGACAGCTGATTCCACATAGCCATAATGGAATTTGTTACATGACTTAGGCTTATGTTTTTATTTTTACATTTTTCTTCCGCAGTACATTTCGAAGACGTCTTTTTACAAATACCTGATAGAATCAAATCATATGTTTTATTATTTGTAGTGTAGTCATATTTATATTCAACTAGCAGTCGTTGCCCAGGCTTGAGAGTCGGTTTTAATTTCGAATAGGAATATTGAGGATAGAACTTTCTTTTGCACTTTTGCACCCTTAATATCTTATTAGAAAATATGTATTCAAGCTTAGTCCTGGTGAGAGAAGGGTGAAATGTCCGGGGAAGTAGGGTGGGATAACTATAGTTTCCTCAGTACCCTAGACAATATTTGGACGGTGTTCAACATGATCATATTTATATAGGGGATTAGAAAGGAGGTGGAATGTACCAGGGTAAGGGAGGAATGTATCTACAAGAGTAGTACCTGTTCAATTTAATAGGTATATATTTATAACAGAGGAAATGGTGGGGAACCAGGGAACGGATTATTTTGAACAGGTTACTAAAATTTTTTGCGAAATTTGGATTGATATTCATATTAGTGATAGATTTGGCATCTACATTGCAGAGATTATTCATGATGATTATTAAATTAGATGAAAAACTTTGTTACCTCTAAGATGTTTCAAGAGAAAAAAAATCTCTCGACAGGTGAAATATTATTTAATTTAAATATAGAAGTTTCTCAAGCTCATTTTGTCAGTATCTAATCAATTTATTTATTTTATTTAAAGCTAATCAATGTAACATTCTATATTTAAAAGCATTCAGTTAAATAGGTACTTCACCCGTCGAACGTTTTCAATTGAATTAAGAATGGATTACGTTTATATCGGGAGGGGGGATAAATTAACCAGGGTAAATGTAAAGAGGGTTTCATACAGGGTTCTAAAGAGTAACTATGCAAAATTTGGAATAGATTACATTCATATTGAGGCATGAGGGTAAGATATTATAGCCAGAAGGCACTCAAATAAATTGCTATGCAGTTGAGTGGCTTCATTTATTATTGTTCGATATTCGTGACGTCATGTTGGCACAGAAATCGATTCAAATGAATATTGTTCTTTTTTATGTGGCAACACTGATTGGTCCCTATCGAAAAATGTTCTACCCTCAATTGTTTTCCAATACCCTCTCTCGTTTCGACAAAGCTTGTGTTAAAAGTTCAAATTTTTCGTCTCGTTTATTAATTGTACATTTTATAATTTTCGTTTAATTTCGTCTTCGCCGAACTTCGGGAGTAACGAACGTTGGTGGCCAACCAAGTGAAACAGTTGTTTGGTGAAGTTATATCGCAAAGAGGGACGCCAAAACACAAAAGGTGAGTAGAAACGTCCTTCATTTCCCATTCAAAATACAGTCCACTTTTTGCCATCTTTTCCCCGCGTACGCGGCGATTTTGTGTCGCGTACAATTATTATGTATATATTAGGTGTTAATATAAGTAGTGTCCATTTTTCTCAAATTTTAAAATATAAAGTGCCAAAAGTAAAACAATTCAGGAAGGGTTATATCTTATTCAAAAGAATTTTTTTTGTTATACAGTATTTTGGTTTTAACTTTTACATTATATTAATTATTTAATTTACAGGCCTTAGAAATGGAATGTCAAGTAGACAAAATTGAGCACTTTTGAAATCTCCTTTTGTTCAAATGCTGAATTCTTCGAGTCAAGACCACATAGTTATTATCACAGAGGCATTGAAAAACTTGCAGAACATTGACAAGAAGTTGTAAATAATAAAGGAAAATACATTATTGACTAATTTGATGTAAAATTTTATGTCCTCTTCATTTGACAAAAAAATAGAAAGATAAATAATGAAAAAAAAGGATATGTGGATTAATGTAATATGTTATTATATACAGGTATGTCCTAAGAACACAGTTATTGGATTCTTTCCAATGAGGGATAATTATTCTTTAATTACAATATATTATAGAAGTCTCACAGAGATGAAGCTATTTATATGGAAAACATGCAAGGAAGTCACATAGTTTGGTTGTTGCGAATTTGTGTTAACTGATCTCTTAAGCCAGCTAACATAGGTCGTAAACCCTGTTCCCGCCATATAAAAAGCCTCCCATGCACGTTCCCAATATAATTAGCTTCATCTCTGTGAGACTCCTATGATTTACCTTAATTAATTAATGTAATATGCACCTAACATATGCGCACGCGAAAAAATCCTAATGGAGAAGTTTAGAGATGTTGATAATACTATATTTAACTTAATGGAATTAAAATTTAGATCAAAACTAAGAAACCAGTGAAAAAAATTTTAAAGCTGTCAATAATTGACTGAGAAATAGATTATTTAAGTTTACGTATTTTAGCGCGAAACTAATGTGACGTAATTTGGCCTATGCCACCTGTGACGTCATTTGACCTAGTTGTGATCGCCGCACCACAGGCACCAAGCGAACACGAGGCGCGTCGGCTAGGTCAAGTGACGTCACACGCTGGACCGTCCCATGAAATTAAATTATTTTTGCAGCGCACATTTAAAGTCCCTTGACTTTTTCATTTGTAGAGATATTTTAATGATTCTTTCACACTTTTGTTTCGTTTTACTTCAATTTTGGAAAAAATATTTAACCGCTCGGGTGCCGGAGCGCAGGTCTGCGCGAAAACTTTTGTACACTCTATGTGCCAGCGTTCCCTAGACACGTAAGCGAATTCGACCTATTTTACCTGCGTTTATGGGTTTTTAAAGCTGATCATTAGTTGTATCTCAAGTATTTGAATGAATGAACGAGTTCTATTTGTCAAGTAACCTCATTTGCCGCGCAAACTGGACAAAAAATCATTCCAAATGTCGTCTTTGAAACGCGCATTGTGTTATTTATCTGTTAAAAAAAGTAACCCATTAAAAGCAAGTTTTTATTATACTCCCTTTATCATTTACTAGTTGAAACATTATTTTTTCGCTTAACCTAGGCGTTGGGCTTCGGTCGGGTGACGCTACGAAAGGTAGTAATAAAAAATTTCCAAAAATCCAAAATTATACTATAATCAGGTTTCGCGTCTACCAGACGCGTTGAAATATCTTCATACAACTTAAAAAGTTGTATGAAAAAAATATTCATAATTTGAAAAATCCAAAAATTTATTATTTCTTGATCGTCGCCACGAGTTTCAGCTCGATTGGATCACAGGAAAGGGGTTTAAAATGGATCCAAAGTTTTTTCGTCAAACAAGAAGACAAGAAGACAGGCAGACGCCACGAGTTAATATAAAGGAAGTAAAAAAGGTTTTTTTTAAATAAAAAAATATTAAAATTAAGAATTTTTATATTCTCTGATATATTTAAAACGAAAATGTTGAAATACAATATCTTTAGTGTCATTGCTTCCATAATGTTATTCGATAAACATGTGCGTACATTTCTGATAGTAAATTTCGCTACTTATTTTCATAATCAATGAAAAAAAGTAATTATTGTAAAAGTAATTATTGAAATATAATTAATTATTGAATTCTATATATTGAGAAACCAGAAACTGTAACTTCTTAGCGATTATTTTTGATTGTTACATGAATATAACCATCACAAAAAAGTGTCTAAAAAACAGCAATCGTGCGCGAAATTGCGCGGCAGACAGGGTACATTCCGCGTTACGTTAAAAATGGAACCTTTTTCATTGGAACTTTTTTATTTGGCGCGCCGAAATTTTTGCCTTCCCTGGCTTAGAAGGTACATCGGTGAGGAGTTGTTCTCAATATTTTGAAACCAATTTCTGAGTTTGGAAAATGTTTTAACAGGGAGGGAGTTAAAAGCAGGTGGCTCCCGGCGTCAGAAGTTGTATCACACCTATTCGGTTAAAGTTAACATTTATGATGCGGGTGACCTGGAGGTGTTAATTAAATCAGCATCATCTCACCAGGACCAACTTTGCGTGCTAACGGATCTGCAGGGAAATTCTCCCAAACTGTGAACTAAAGAACCGTCAAACTTTGAAGCGATGTTACGTATTAGGAAACAAAGTTTTACAGGGGTTTCATCAATGGCCTAATAGAACAAAGCATTTTTTTCTTCGTATTTTTATCACTCTGAAATTGGCAGAGAGACATATTCCTGATGACAATAAAATAATATATATTTAATTCATTAATTTTACAAAATCAGTTTAAATAAGTTTTAAAAAAAATTAAATGACTTACACCTATTTTGCTGTCTTGAACGCTGTTAAATAATAAAGATTATTTTTCTGCAAATTGATATATTGCATGGGTACCGTACATAACTCTTCTATAAGTCAGATTTTTGACTAACAATGATGAAATATGCTATAACTATGATATATACAGGGTTATTTGTAAAACATTAATAACCTCGCAGAACTATATTCCTGCCCTGATTATGAGTTGAAAATGGTTAAATTATTATGATCTAATATCAATAGTTAAAGAGATATGCGACATCAAAGTTTGCATTACTTTTTCAATATTTCTGACTTATTTTTTGTAAAACGTTGAACGATCATTACAGTAACTCATATTGATTACGAAAAATTTATTGGTTTCAATACAAGTTAAATAAAATGATAAAAACCCTGAAAAAATTCCAACTGGAATGTTTTCCAATTGGAATTCGAAGGTTTTTATCTTTTTATTTGACTTGTATTAAAGGGAATGAATTTTTCATATTCAATATAAGTTACTGCAATGATAGTCCAACGTTTTACAAAAAATAAGTCAGGAATATTGAAAAAAAATGCAAACTTTGATGTCGCATATCTCCTTAACTATTTATATTAGGTCATAGTAGCTTGAACATTTTCGACTCATAATCAAGGCAGGAATATAGTCCTGCGAGGTTATTAATGTTTTACAAATAACCCTGTATATATATTTTTTTATATATTTAGAAATTTTTTGATATTTATTACATTATACATGTGCCAAACTGCACAACAGTTTTACGGCACGGTTGCCTTCAATATTTGACAAAAAAAATATTTGATAATGAAGATAGTAGGTCATTATCGAGTGTTGCATGTTTTTTTACAAGTGATACATGATATGTAATTAAAAGTTAATGTAAGATTAGGTACATAGCTTTAATATAATCTTTTAGCTTGTATTTTTTTGAAGCCAATGGAGTTTTTTTGTCTTGCATCATCTCAAAGAATTTTTTTATCTAATTTATTAAAGATTCTTGGCACAATATAATCTCTTTTTCTTTCGCCATACACGTTTAGTGATTGGTATTCTCATTGTTCGTCCTGTCGATCTGGTTGCATAGTTATGGTGCGTGTCAGTGTGTATATAAATATTATTTATCATTTCCTCTAGTATTATATTATATTTTTCTTTTTGGTCAATTGGTAATATTTTGCATACTTGAATAATTTATTATAATCATCCTTGTACATACATTTAGTTCTATTATCTACTCTAAGTTTCAGGGTCTTAATTGTAACTGTTTGATTTTATCAAATATGATATAAACTATGAACTCGGGGGTATATTTTGGGGCTATGAATTTCAGTGATTTATATAATTTTGTCAGATTTTACCTAGCAATATTGTATACTAAATTACCGCCGGTGTATGATTGACTCCAGATGTATCAACAAACGCATGCTTGTATCTAAATCTCCATAAGTAAACTCTCTGCAGACTACATATTAATTATTGTAATTGAAAAATAACATACATCAATCAACAAGATTTTATTTACTGATGTCGGCTAAAAAAATGATTGAAAAATGAGCAATCATGAACATGAACATGTCCATTTATTGTCGAGAATCCTTTAAGGCTGGACATTCAATTTACATGTTTTTAATTTGAGGTATTCTTTGATTTGATTGTGCTCTTTCGAGACGAGTCTAACAGTTGAACTAAGACAATATCAAGTAAATAATATTTATGTTTGTTTTACGTAAGTCACGAGGTGTCACGGGTCGTGGCTGCTAGACGCAAATGAAAACACTGGAAATTAATTAGCGATTTATCAATTAATTATTCAATGTCAAAGACACATAACGAATGAAACATACGGTAATTTATCACTCGTATATGAACACTTTATTTAACATTCACTAGAACATTCCACCCAATTCTCGTTGTCGCATTATTTATTTCGCCACTTAGTAAGTCGGTACTCGCCAGATTATTTCGTTCGATATATGTATGTTGCTTCGTAATTTCTCTACTAGACACGCCTGGCCGTCGTCCGCGACGTACCTCACATTGAACGATCTGTCAAAACACGACTCATCAGCGGCATAGATTATCTGGAAATATAAAATAATAAAAATAATATAAAAACTGGATTATCGAACCTGCTAGATTATTCTAGTGTTTAGGAAAAGGTTTCCGTCGCTTCTAGGCCCGAAGTTTGTAGATAGTTGTAGACGGTTCTAGATCCTGCGATAGTGTTGTGACATTACAAAGGATTCGGACAGTGCGCTATTACTTCTGCTTGCCATTCCGTGACAATATTAATTTATAGAGTGAAACGTTATGATAGAAAAGGACGAGGATATAATTGTCGACGTTTGCGCGCTAGCAATGAACACGGAAACACCCGAGAACGGCCGACACGACACTGCACACACTAACATTATGGAGATAACACTGCTGAAATAATTATAAAATTTTAAATATTATCACAGGGAATTCTTATTCATGTCCACCGAAATAACTTAAAAATAGTTTGCTTATTCAATTTTATTAAACTACGACTTTCCATCGATAGAATGTTGATAAGTAGATACGCTAGCACTATTGCTAACTAACTTGACATTGATCCGCTTTTAATGTACAAAATTCTATCGAAACTAGCACTGACCCGTGGATAGGTCAACTTTGCATTTTAAAATGAAGTCTATGACTATGTCTTTGTCTATAAAGTCTATGACTATATACGGTAATAGTAATAATAATAACGGACAGTAAAAGATAATATTTATAGTGCCATTTTCATAAATAAATCACCTCAAGGGCGCTTTAGATAATAAGCGTTTAGTTCTAGACCTACACTATTATTCAAAATGGAGAAGTTTACTATTTTTCTTCCTCTTCTTCTTTTTCTTATAGCAGATCTGTTGATCTGTGCTACAGAAAACTACGGGATGACGAGGTCCAGTTATCCCTCCATCTTTTCGGTGGTCTTTACGAAAGGCATCGTCCAGAGGGGATTTTTTTCGCTGCTCTATGCACGAGTTTGTCACTTCTGGCTACGTGATTCCGCCAGAATCTCTTTCTCTATCTACTCCATCGTGCTATGTCCTCTATTTGCAAGTTTTTCTTATGTCTTCATTTCGGACACGGTCATTTTTTTTCAATGAATGGAAATTAAAATTTGAGTAAAATTGAACAAAAGTCCGAAAGTAAAATTAAGGTATCTTAAAAACAAGTCATAGAGTTTTAAATTTGAATTTTGCTTGAATAATTTTGTTCCGTCCGGTGGAGTCGCGTGACGTCATCTCTGGTACTCGGTGTACATCGCAGTGTACGCGTGACGTCACGTGAGTGGAGGTCAATAATTCCGCGCTAAAATACATTTTAATATTATTTTTCTCTGTTATTTATTGAAAGATTTCAACAACGTATTTTATTAATTTATTAGTTTAGGTCTATATTTTATTTAAATGTTACAACATATTATATTACCAGTATTATGAAACTTCTCCATTGTGGTCAATCAGAAAAGATTTCTCAAGTGTTTCCAGCATTTTTTAAACAATTTTTCTGTTGCATTGTTGCGTATTTCGGAGGATATAGAGTTCCACGCCTTTGGGCTTATCATCGCAAATGCCCATTCATCTAAACTTGGTCTTCTGTTAATGGTTGATCGGTTATGAGTATGTCTCTACCATTCAAGTTGTCGAGTCAAGTTTACCGACCCGTTCGGGTCGCAATCATATTTATGTAACACTCCTATATTGCTAATGCCTATAAGTGGAGGTGTCACGGAATAAGCGGGGCAGAAAATGCTACTTTTATCTCATTGCTGTCACTTGACCTGTTGTGCGCAAGCGTCGTGACTCTCATTTATCCCGTGTGGCGGCGCTAATTGGACATAAATTGGCACTAATTCTCGGACATGCGCATAAGACTCGCTATAATACCAGTATGGGCGAGACAAACATGTATTTTTGTAATGTAGTGATTTCGCCTATTTCCAGACCCTGTTAGCAATGTAGGAGTATTACTGACATATATGGTCGCAGTGTCGCTATGGGTACTTGCTCGCCGAAGTCTCTTGGATTAAAGGTAACGCCAGAAGGAACGGAAATAGTATAAGCAGAAAGTGGAACAATAGAAGAAATTAATTAATTATGTTGCGTCAATAGTAAGAGTACAGAAGTGTCGCCGTAAGCCCTATGAACACCCAAAAATGACTTACCTACTTTCTCATATAAAAAATAGCTTCGTTTCTATGAGACATCTATAATATATCTTGATTCATCTCTGACTTCAACACAGTTTTTTTCTAGCGAACACAATAAGAACTACATTCAACACATTGTAGATAGGAACATTGAAGGTGACCCACCACATACCCTGGGCTGTTTTATGCGCCGAAGCGTCCACATCAGCCCAACACATTCGCCGCCTGGTTGGCATTATTTTATGCTAGAGCGTCCTCTCCGCCCGGCCTTGCGTCCCAGCATTACAAGAAACAAGACCAGGCGAGTCGGTCGCGCAAAACCTTCAATGTCCCACGCTAAAAGTCTTTATTTTTAAAAGAGGTTTTACAAGATTACAATAAAAGAACATCTATAATCTAAAAATACAACATAAGGACACCCGAGGAGACATCACACGGGACAAAAGATAAATCAACACCCTACAGTACGGCCACTCTATGGTGGCACTTTTGACGTTTAGACTTACATGAAGTTTCGTAATTAATGACAGCTAAACATTGGAGGACAAATGCTATACTTTAATGCGCGAACGCCAGAGTAGTGATGTCCATCAACATTAAATATGGAATGAACGAAATGATTCAAAATGTTATAGGATATTGATTGCCTGTATAATATGCATAGAATACGCAGAATAAGTATCCAAAATAACACAACAAATCTGACAGATCGATTGTGCCCTTGATCTTTTTGATCTTTATGATCTTCTTCTATGACTTTATTAGGGGGCAAAGAAAACGGCTTCAAAACAATAAAAGACGGATCAGACTGGGCTAATGTAGTGAATAGAACCGTGCGACGAAAAAGGAAGATTACGAAAGAGATATTAGAATTGATAATATTTTAGATAATGATATTATAATTAATTTAGGAAATGATAGGAGCGACGATAGTTCAATGGAGAGTGATAGTAATGGGGATGAATCAGATTGAAACATTCAAGTAAATATTTTTATCTAAGAAAAATGTGTTTTATTATTCGTCTATAACCTTTTTTATGTACAAAGACTTTCTCAACTCACACCGTGCGACGAATTTTTTTTCGACTGAATTTTTTCGTTAATGATTTTAAGTGTGTCACAACACTATTACGATCTGTCAAAAATGCCATCTTACGATGGCTCGAGTATAGGAACAAATAAATAGACTCTCGTATAAAAAATAATGTTAGATTATTTGAGGGTCGAACGGCGCCCCCTCGCAAAGTTTGTGAGTGACAAGCCAACTTGCCCCGCAGTACCTCGCGAGACGTCGGAGCCCGGCAAATGGCGGCGGTCCCAGGGCGGGTCCCGGAGCGGCAACAAACGTTTATGAACAAACTTTTAACCGAGACGCAAAACGGTTTGTGGCTCTGTGATTTCATGGGGAAATTTGCACCGTGGACAAACACGGGAAGGTGGACCGCAACCCGGCTCGAGTTATGAGCTTCTGCTTCTGGACGGCCAGTGACGTCCCTGCGCCTAGAATTAAAAATGGCGCTTTTACTATTTTTCAAATAATATTATAAAGAATAGTATATTTTGTAATAATTATGTAAAAAAACAATTAAATTTAATAAAAACAAATTACATAAATCTCACAGAAACGAAGCTATTTATGTAAGAAACGTGTATGGAATGCTTTTGTATACGATGGCCCAGGGCTTAAAACCTGTATGAGCTGGCTTAAGTGATCACTCTACACAATACAGCGTCACCAATTCCACCATAAAACATCCACACATTATAAAATTTTTGAAAGTTCTATGTTATATGTTCCAAATCTGAAAATCGTTCGTTTACTTGAATGGACTATGCTAGAGACGTCTGTAGTCCTTTCTTGTAAACTAGTATACATAGATTTGGCAACATAATAATTTTACCCCTATATTTCTGAAGTGGATTATTAAGCAATATTCATATATACTGGAATATGCCTGAAAATTAGTATTTTAAATTTTTACACTCCTTTCATACACAAATATATATTTTAACAATATTTTTATATGTAGGTATGATCTGAGAAAATAACTACATATAAATTTTCTGTGAGACTTCTACAATTTGTCTTAATTAATTAATTTATTATACCTCTGGGGACAAAATCCATTAACTATGTTTTCAGAGCATACCTACATATAAAAACATAGTATTTTGTTGAGACACCCATCATCCTTAGAAGCAACATTAGATGTTTAAAGTCTTGTTACTCATACAGCGATACTCATAAAACTTGGTGTTAAAATACAATTGTATTTAAGTTAAAAAAAATCAATTACAATCACTATACAACAGAAAAAATAATATAGGTTCTTCTGTGGGTAGTTTTCTGGGATGTTCTGCCCTGTATATCTGACTTTTCTGGCCGAACTTTTGGATCGCATTCCATTCATCATCAGGGCTGATAATCATCGGCCCGATGATGGACCCTGAATGGGATCCGAAACGTCGGCCAGACGCATCTCCAGAAAACACTATATATATAATCAGCCATCACACCTTGACGCCGCAGGATAGGCAGATTCTTGTTACACCACTTTTCCTTCGGCTACTTTTGTACATCTTATCATGCATGCTCTACTTTTGAAGCTTTTAAAAAATACCCTATATTTAAATACTAATCGCATAAAATTATCATTCCAATACAATTATTTCATTTTAAAGTTTTACACCTCAAAACAAATACCGTTTATAAATATAAAATGCACTTAAATGATATTATGGTTAAAATTTGACCCATTAGTAATCTTTTGACAAGGGCCATTTTCGCTCGCCTTTATTTTATTATTTGCATCAGTGTTGCCACAATCGGTGAACATCATACTTTGTGACCCATCGATCACTCCATAGTATTAACGTAGAAAATGTATTTTTCGACATTTTTGTCAAGTGAGACATCATACATTGTAAACCAAATTTGTGTGTTGCTATTTTCAAAATTTGTTATGCTATCATTTGCCGCTCCTCAGGACTTGCCGCTCCTGGGCAACCACCCGCTCGCCTGTACCCACGGCACAGTGGCGTGCAGCGCATACAAGCAAAAAAGCTATGCATTAGTAAAGATTCTGGGAAACAAATATTAATTAAATATCTTAAGAAAAGGTTGATTTAAAATTCTAGCCGTAGGTAATTCGCTCTACGGCTAGAAGTTTTATTTCTGACGTTTCCATTTAACGTGACGTATCTGTTTTTTTCCGATTTAAAATTCTAGCCGTAATTCGTCCTAGAAGTTTTATTTCCGACTTTTCTGTGCTTAACTTCATGTCAATTCTTCATTTATTTTGCCAACCAATTTGTTCCATAGATAGAGTCAAGTCGAGAAAAAAACCGTGTATTTTTAATGCTGCGAGTTTTGTGTAATAGCGTCCTTCTTCGAAAGGTCCTATGTCAGGCGAGAACTACGCGCACGTCATGCAGAAATGTTATTTTTTACAAATTCCACTCAAAACTTTCGGTGTAAATTCTTTTCTATGGTAAATGTAAATACAAATACGACAAATACCATCTGTCATATCATAATGATATCATAAAATGTTTGCTTTATTTTTGTGAAAAGAAATGTATATCTGAAATTAGTATTGTTCCCGATATAATTATATGTATATAAATCATCTTCGAAATATATTAAAATTTTTTGCCGTATTAGCTATACCTATATAAAATATTTTTTTATTTAGGAAATATTGTTTATAATACTTCTTTTATAGTGCAGTTATTTTTGTGGATTGAAGCTACTCAAAATAGTTCATTATATTATATAGTTATTTTTTTTTTTTAATGTATATACTCTTTAAAGGTATATGCGTATATATATACTCTTATTATAAGTATATAGTCGATCAAAGCATAACCTAAGTTTATACCCACTGCACGCCACTGCCACGGGACGTCCCTGTAGACGGCCACGCGTCACAAGTCTAATCACGGCTTTGTGAGAAATGACCTGCATTAATTTGCTGACATATGGAATCAGAGGGGCCTTCCTAGTACGGAATAATCTCTGCATCAGAGAGCCAACATGTCAAAAAGCTCATTTTGCAGAAAATGTATTTAAAAATGTGTCAGTAATAAAAAGAAAACACTGTATGTTTGTTCCAAGAACGCAATTACTGGATTTTGTCCACAGAGTGATAATCATTGATTTTTCTTCTTCATTTGCCCTGTCGGGTCCCCCCGACGTCGGCGAACATCTGGGAGAAAGTTTCCCTGTCCAGGGCAGTGCGGAACAGCTCTTCCACGCTTCTTATCCCGGTCCACGGTCACGGATGTTTCAAAGCCAGGAATGCCGTCTCCTTCCGACCCCTCTGCGACGCTCAATCTTCCCCTTCGTGACGAGCTGAAGGATGAAGTACTTTTCGCCTCTCATTATATGACCAAAGTATGAAATTTTACGGAGCTTTACTGTGTTGAGTAACTGTTTGTTTGTATTTGCTCTACGTAAAACTTCATACTAGTCATGTCAGTCCAAGATATCCTTAACATTTTACGATGTATCCACATTTCGAACGCCTCTAGGCGATTTAGAGTATTCATCTTCAGCGTCCATGCTTCAACACCGTAAAGTAGAACTGACCATACATAGCAATTGATCAACCTCTGTCTAAGCTTCAAGTTTAAGTCGTCATTACAGAGTAGAGTTTTCATCTTATTAAAAGATGCACGGGTTGTCTCTATTCTGCATTTGATCTCCGTATTAGGGTCCAGATTGTCAGTAAGATAAATGAAGATAAAAATTTCAGAATGTTCATTTTAAGATACAAGGTAAAAAGCGAATATATTCTCAGACTTTTTCAAATATTTTCAGCACTATACGCCGGTACCTCACGTGACTTACTATAAAATACTCGTGTCGTTTAGTGCCTTATTTATAAAGAATGCGATATGCATTCCCATATAACTAGGAAATGAACACAAATAAGACTTCAATGCAGTATTATTGGAGAAGGCATATAATACTAATCTATACCTTTACTTATCTTAAAAATTATATTTTTGGCAATTAGTGCTTTATTCATTTCCAGTACCTATTCAATTGTAGAAGTCTCACAAAGACGAAGCTATTTATGTGGGAAATATGTAAGGAAGACTTCACAGGTTGGCCACAGGGAATATGACCTGTACTAGCTGGCTTAAGTTGTCGCTTTATACTAATAATTTTCAGGGGTATTCTTAGCATACGTTAAACAATTCGGAAGAATATTATACACACATTAAAAATAATATTGTTTCATATTTCAAACGAAAGGCGTTCAGAGTTGAAACATATACACATATAGAACGTTCAAAAATTTTGATAATGTGTGGATGTTCTCACGATGGAATTATTGAACGTGGCATTGATTACTTAAGCTGGCTCATACAGGTCGTAAGCCCCGGGCCATTCCAAAAAAAGAATTTCCTACATGTTTAATAAATAGTTTCGTCTCTGTGACACTTCTATAATTTATATTAATTAGATAGCGTGGTGCTTAAGTTAGAAGTAGAAATTTGGACATGGTAATGGTTTTTTGTCTTTACCTAATAGTAAGAATTGCATATGAAGGAATAAGAAGCAAAGCACCACTAACCTATTAACTAAATTTAGATAAAAGTTTTTCTAGCTAATTTTAGAGCCATGAGAAGCCAAGGGACGATTTTAAAATGAATATTATTTTAATATAATGCTTCTTAAACACAAATGCGATTTTAAAATCATTTGTGAAATAGACTGTCCTGTCATCTACCTACGTTTAAAAATGCCATGACGTCAAGAATATAAGTTATATTGTTTGTACTACTGGCGCCATCTATCGGTGGCCCAGCAAAGTGCGACAGTCGAGTCGCAAACCTAAACAGCACACGCGGACACCGGCCATCGCGCAAGCCAAACGGCATTCGATTAAAACGAAAGTAAATATAATACAAAGTAAATGATTCTATCGTAGTTATTTAATACCATCTAAAAGCTTTCACATTTCTCTAGATGGAATCATAGATAACAAAAATAAACAAAACACAAAGCCGTCCCGCGCAAAAAATAATGGCGTTGTCGGGGCGGAACAAAGTCACATTTGTTTTGTTTACGCGGCGATGACAACGGGGCAAATAAACACGCTGTCGGGCGTAGTTCAGTACACCATAAAGTATCCACTTAACAAAACACAACTAGTATAAAAATAGAAGAGAGTTTATAAAATAATTCTCAAAGATCATGTTAATCAATTCCACGGTGGACTATTAAAGTACCTACGTATATGAAATATACAGTAGCCAGTTAAAATTGACAGAACATTGGTTCAAGTCTTTGCTAGAATGTTTATGTTTATGTTAATTTATATAGCGCCATTTTTGCGCTTTACACAGATGCGACATCCCGAAAAAAGAAGTTTTTAGGCTCTTCTTAAAGAGTTCCTGGTTCTCCATAGATTGCGACACTGGAGGCAGCTGATTCCACATAGCTGGGCCCGCAAAGCTGAAAGCACGTTCCGCAAACTTGGTGGCTCCAGGTCTCCTTGGTACTACCAGCCTACAGAGTGCCTCCGATTTGGCTGACCGCAGTGTGAGCCGTCTTCCAGTGATATTGTCTGGGATACAGAGGTCGATCAAATATTGTGGTGCTAGCCCTAGTATATATTTATAGTATATTTTTGGCGGTCCACGGAGAGGCGGCGGTAACAACATGCGTTAGTCGGCGGTAGCAACAAGCGTTAGGGAGGCCAGTTTGGGTTTGCTGACCCGGGGTTCGAGCCCGATCTCCGGCCGTTTAGTTAATTTTTTTTAGCCGTGAATTCGAATGGAATTACGGACGGAGAGATGGATAGACAACGAAATTATTAGTTTGATATTTTTGTCGGTCCGCGAGAGGCGGCGGTAGCAATATGCATTAAGCGGCCGGTTTGGTTTTGCTGGCCCGGGGTTCAAGCCCCACCTCTGGCCGTTTAATTCATTTTTTAGCCGTGAATTCTAAAGAAATTACGGATCTTAAAGTAATTTACGGACGGACAGACAGACAGACGGACGGTTGTAATTTTTTTTCCAATTCTCTGTGAAAATCGTCCATACCTTGGCTTTGTTCCACATATTTATTTATTTATTTATTTAAGTATCTGCCGAATCTTTCAACGATATTATGTTTTACAATTTACTAGTCGAGTTTAGAGATTATGATACCCTCGAAAATTGAGAAGTAAAATATAAAATTATAATTAATCTCACGTGGAGATAAAATAGTCGATCTTTTTCACCCAATTATTTGAGCTTCATGAATAATATTTACAACGTATTTGCCAATTCTATAATCATAATGTTTTTGAAATTAATATTAAAAATACTGTAGGTACTATTTTTACGCTGTCGACAATAGGCATGATGAAAGTATTAAAGAATTAAAGAATAAGTGATTTTAGAGATGAAAATATTTTGAAAGGATTCTAAAAAATGATCCAGTTTTAATACGCACATTGAGATAAATAAGATTTTCAATAAAATAAAAGTATAAAATTTTGCAATCCGTCATTTTAACTGAAAAACCGGTCAGAGCGAATGACGCCATGCCTCAGTGTCCATCACCGTGTCTTTGAAATAGACACAATGCAATGTATACTGAGGCTTGACGTCATGTAGACGAAATAACAGCTGCGGACGTTTTTGCGCGAAATTAAAAACATGTAGATGATAATTCAATTATTTGCATAAAAACTTAGTTTATTCCTAAAATAATGTTATTTTCGGTAATAGTAGACGTGTGCCTACAATATAGAATGTTATTTCAAAATCTGTCATGCCTATTATTTGAGCTTCATGAATAATCTTAACAACGTAAACTACAATTCCATAATCATAACGTATTTTTACTTCCTTTCTTTCAACTCGTAGCGTCTGCTTGTCTGCTTGTCGGCTTGTCTGCCGAAAAAACTTTGGATCGATATTTAACCCTTTTCCCGTGATCCAATCAAGGCAGACTCAAGGCGACGATAAAAATGATCTAAAAAATTTTCGTTTAAATTTTTTTAATAATTAAAGATTAAAAATTTTAGATTTTTCGAAATTTTAACGATTTATATATTGTTTAATTTTCGAGCCCGACGCATGGAGTAGGCGCGAAACCCGTTTCAATGAGAAAGGGAGTATAATAAAAACTTGTTTTTTATGGTTTAGTATTTTACTCCTTTTCTTTTAACTCGTAGCGTCTGCCAGTATACTATGATCCAATCGAGCTGAAATTGCAGGCAGACTCGTGGCGACGATAAAAATAATCTAACAAAAAATTTAATAATTATAGTATAATTTTGGATTTCACCTGATTCAATGAGAAAGGGAGTATAATAAAAACTTGGTTTTCACGGGTTAGTTTTTATTAATATTAATGCGATTAATATTAAAATACTGTACTATTTTTACGCTGTCGACAACTCCGCCAATACTTTTATAAAGGCATTCATAAAGAATTTGATGAATGTTTCTATTAAGGTAAATTGTCGTAAGCAAAAAATAAAAACACTTTTATACCTCCCTTATCAAATTTAATAACGAAAGGTCACGCGGGGCAGCGTTAAAATGTTTTTAGTGCTGCGGGCGGTTTTATTTGCCCTCCGCGATTTATGCAAATTAAATAGGTGTACCGACCCTTATTTTTTAAACAATGCGGCCCAGATCCCGCGTCACGATAAATGAAACATGTTTAAACTGTGCCCTTAACTTATTTGTAAGCCGAACACATCTAATGTTTTTGGAATTATACCAATTTAAATAAATTACTCCGGGCAATAAGCTTTATATCTGGCCTCTAAAAGATATGCCTACATTTGATATTTAGATAGTTTCCAGTAAAAGGTTATTAATTATTATTACGCAATATACTCTACTAGCTGTGCCCGCGCGGCTTCGTACGCGTTGATTTTTAGTACACTGTTTGGATGGTCATAGAACTTTCGCGAACCTTCTAGAACATTCTCCTTCCAGACTTTCAAGAAATTTATTGAATATACAGGAGCCTTCTAGACACACCGACACATTCCGCCACTCATTTTAGAATCTTATAGAACTTTAGGGAATTTTCTAGAACATTCTCCTTCCAGAACTTTCTAGAGCGGGCTTTTCCGGAACCTTCTAGACTCACCGACACAGTCGACGCGCCTATGTTGAAACTATCTGAAGCATTTGCGGCCTTCCCATAACAAAACAATGTGCTAGAATGCACATTTTCTACTCCCACCCACGCTCAGCCACCCCCACCAAACTCGCACTTTTTAAATGGGACACCAAGGGTTGTCCACCACCATAACCACCAGGGGGTGGTAGTATTTGGTTGTGAAGAAAACTTGGCGGATAGGGAAACACGGGTTTCTTTTTATTTATATGTTACAGCGAATTTGCATTTTAAGTGAGACTATACTTTCACTAGTAAAAATGTACTTTTCCCGGTCGGGCAGAGTGGGGGCAGTGAAAACATCTAAATCAACGAATTCTCAGATTCACTACACGTAATCCGTAAAAATACATTACTCAAAGCATAAACAATATATCGGTGAAACCATCAATTTGTACACGTAATTCTTAAAGCGTAGAAAGTATAAAGGCGGCACTACACTAGACGATTTTTATTCATTTTGCGGTCCTATTTTAACTCCTAAATTAAAATAGGACAGCGGCACCGCAAAACGAATACGAATCGCGAAGTAAGGTGTCGGCTGAAAGATCGCGCACTCGGGTTTTTTATGATATCTGACGACTGCCGGAACAAAACGAGGTTATGTCACCATGTAAATATTGGGGGGTTAAGGGAAAATTTTTATTAATGAATATGTATTTTGTCAATTAAGTTTATTAAATATGTTTTTTTTATAACAATACAACAAAAGTTTATTTCTTACAAATATAGAAACATAAATAAACATACACCCGGTATTATTAATTTTAAATGAACCTTTAAAAGTGCGTCAAGTAACAAACACTCGATGCGAAAAATACAAAAATCAAAGAGATTCTAAGTCATCATTTACGTTTGAATTCATTCAGATTCTTCCGCATTTCCAATTTTCTATCTTTTTATCAAAAATGTGTCTAATGTCGTTTGCGTTTCTTGTTTGCGCACGTGTAAGCACGGGTGGTAGACGTACAACATAAAGTGCGCGGTTTTTAAGTTCGCAAACTTACTCGGCTCGACGTCGGTGACAGACGTGAGGCTTGCTCGCACCGTATCATTTTTATGAGTTTAATCGACTGTCTTTTGAATTATAAGATGATCAGAATTTCGTAAGTGTTCGCGATTAAAATTTAAAAAATATATTACGTTTTAGTTACCTACCTAAACTAATCATTGAATATCAAAGACCAGTCCAGAAGTGTGACAGTTCGAGAAACAGAACTATCGCCACAGAATAGAGAATATGCTATCGCTCAAAGGATAAAAATTAGAAATACTGTCGCTTTGTGATGACTTTGGACTAGACTAGTGTAGAATGAGACACAAAACGCAAAATAAATTTTGAAAAACAAGGTCCATGTGCCATTAGAATCTTGTTATAAAATCATATAATGAAGAATTGGTGCAGACGAAACTTTCAACACTTCAAAATGACTATTTTAATAATATTCGTTATCTACATAATGTTGATATGCACAGAAGAAATTAATAATGCAGTAAGAACCTTGTTCACGCAATGACTTATTAAATTGTTATTCAAGGCCCGGTTGTTTCAATTTGGATAAATAAAAGTTCGTTTAAAAGCATAGATTTTTACGGAAACGGATTTCAGACTTGTCAAATTTAATTTTTGACAGTTCGGAAACCAATAAATTCACTAGTAAGTGCAAGTTAAAATATTGTATTCATTTCTATTGGTGAAAAACTCTTTGAATATGATAAGAATTCAAAGGAAATTCAAAACATGGAGAATATAAGGAGGTTTAAACTGAAGTGAAAAAATTATATTGTAAAAAGTTTTAAATGATTAGATGGAATGCAACATGTCCAAGTGAAATCATGTATTAGCCCACACAACAATATGTGTGGAACTAAATTATTAAGATAAATAAATAAATTGTTATCCTCGAGATTTGTTATCTTCGAGAACAAAGGGATCCCAATTAGCCTAAAAAGAAAAGCCTTTGAATCATGCATACTAATGACGTATGGAGTGGAGACTATGGCCCTTACAAAGAAAAGTGTAGAAAAGCTCAAATGCACGTTGCGTGCATTTGAGCTTTTCTACGAGTCAGCCTAAGAGATGACGAAATTAGGCGCAGAACTAGAGTAGTGGATATCATGGATCGTGTAGCGAAGCTAAAATGGCAATGGGCAGGACATGCTGCAAGGCAGGATACCTCAGGAAAGATGGCCTCCCAGAGTTCTGAAATGGAGACCTTGGGAGAATAAAAGAGGCATCGGAAGACCTCAAAAGAGAAGGGCCGATGATATAGCCGCTGTGGGGGGAAAGAAATGGCTACAATAATTAGCAAACAACAAGGATGGAAAGAGAAGGAAGAGACCTATATCCAGCAGTGGAGAGACGAAGGCTGATGAAGAAGAAGAAGAAGTTATTATCCCAACACTCAAAAATAGAGAAACGTCAAGACATCGGTCAAATGTCAATATTTAGTTTAATATTTGAGGTCATTGGATCAAGAAATTAGAAGATGTGTGTGAAACTAAATGATTTCAACTAACTTCTAAAACAATATTAGTAGGTACTTATTTTATGTGATAGTCATCAAAAACTATTTCATTGGATCGCGCGGCAGCAAACTCCTGGCAATATTGATGGTATGAAAAATAAAATTAAAATGATAGGATTTATTGTTCTTATCTGGTCTTTCTGAAAACTTTATGTCGCTAATTTTTCGACGATGTTCGTTAGCTAGCCAGGTATTTTCTGATATTTTTTGAAAATAAAACGAGTTTTCAAAAACTCCGTTAGCACTGGTCGTAAAGGAAAAAGTAAAAGACGGAAAATATATTTCCCTTTCACTCGGAAGGGAATTTTATATTAGTTTAAATGAATATAATAATTAATTTATAGAATCAAGAAGAACCTCTTATAATCGAGGCTGCACGTGTGTCTAAAGAAGATTGGAAACAATTGGAAACAGTCTAGAAATCAAGCGTTTAAAAATTGCGACCGCACGCTTCGGCAAATGGTTTTCGAATTTGGCAGCTAGTGAAAACCACAGAAACAGCGACAACTAAGCGAACTGGCGCGAGTCCAAACAAACATAGACAACCAGCGAATAAAGCATTACACAGGCGGGCGAATATTCTAGAAGACGAATATAAAGCGTTCCGCAGACGAGTGAATAGTGCTGAATTAAAAACAGTTTTATTTGTGTCCAGTGACTTTGTAATAGATACGAGTTAAATTGTTTTAAAAGTGCTTCATTTCGTCTCTTATCGGCACTTAATTATTAAAGGAGTTGTATTTAGAGTCTAAAAAAAAAATTGTATTCGATTAACTGTGGTTAATTTACCGGGCTAACGATATTGGCGCGACATGAACCTGGTCCAATCTACCCCTGGCTGAAGAAACTACCCTCGGCCGCCCCCGGGGTGAGAAGGGTTGAGGGGCAGGGACGGAAACTTCGTCACGAAATACAAAGAATGTAACCAACGGACAGAGAGGGAGAAACTCTAAAGAAATGTCCAAATAACCGTCACCCAATTGGTCCAAACGAATTGACTGATAGAAATTGGGTTATGGATTTATTGGGTCCCCTTGTACTCGGACGCTTTTCACGAGAAATTCTCAAAAAAAGTCTATAGAGCAGGGGCGTGCACTTCATACTGATTTTAAAAAAATCCCCCTGTACCAGCCGCAGGAATTGACTGAATATGAAAGAAAAATTATTTCCTTTTTTTTATGATATTTATAGTATGTTCAAATATTTCAAGAGCACAATTTCGGTTTTCATCCCCAGAAAGACAGCATTTATAAAAATAATAATAAAACAATAATAAATGAGATATATTATAGATGTCCCATAGAGGCAAAACTACTTTTTAATATGGGAAAGTAGGTATTGAAGTCTTTTTGGTGTTCAAAGGTTTACGACGCTATGGACACCCATGGTATGGTATGGCTGGCTTAAGGGATCACTTTACACAATATAACGTTCACATTGCCACCACTATCACATTTATCAAATTTTTGTATACTAAATATATGTTTAACGTGCACATATAACACACTAAAAAGTAGTTTCGTCTCTATGAGATATATATAATATATCTTGAATGATTTTTTTTAATAACTGCCATTTTAAAAAAGATTGCGGATGAGGCTGGTTGACTAGCTTAGAGATACTCGTACTTACAAATTCATTTTTGAAGAGAAGTTTGATCAAAATCCGATGAACTAAGACTGTTATCGAATCCGAAAAATCCGATTTATCGACGACATCGAGTCGTTTGAAAATGGTGTTATGAAAATTGCATTTTCTCCGCAGTTGTCATTAACAAAATGCTGTTTTGAAAATCGCGTATGCTCTGGGAGATCGTTGTTTATTTTCTTTTGGTGACGTGTTTTTCGTAATAAAATTGTGATTCAATTTATAGAGTTAACACAATTACTGGATTTATCCACTGCGGGATGATTATTTAATTAAGATAAATTATAGAAGCGTAGAAGCCAGCTGTAAGCCCTGGGTCATCGTACAAACGTCTTCCATACATGTTTCCCATATAAATAGCTTTTTTATAAAATATTAATAGCTAAGAATATTTTGTACACAAAATTATATGAAGAAGAGTCTCCCGAAGTTTTTGCTTCTAGCTACAAGACATTCTATATAAAATTCGCTCGCCTTAGTATAAATTGAAATGATAATCACACAAATCGGTTATTTATTGTGAGAAATGTCTGTAAATTTTCAAAATAAATAAAAATAACATCAAAGAATTATTTATCGGATCTGCATTTATTTTAATATCATTCCTCTTTATTTCAGGAGACTTGTGCGGTGACGCGTGTGGCCACGCGGGAGCTGAAAGCCTTCGCGGGGCAACCCCCAGCGCGGGGTTGGGCGGGTCCCCAGTGCCTAGTACCTACCCAACAACCTCCGTTCACTTCATCCCCCCGTTCGCGAGCAGCAGCCTTGTAGAAGGCTGAAGTACGTTCGGGAATAATCTTCTTATCTGTATCAAATAACAATCAATATGTTGAATCGAATTAATTATTTCGACTAACAATATTATGAGAAGGCTACGTTCTGCGTGAAACTTACCAGGTTTATTTAACCTCCACGAGTAATCACAGAATACTAGATTATTTTAGTAAAATTAGGCACATAGGAGTATATGGCAACGCTGCAAAGAATCAACAAATTAAGAAAGGTGGAAAGCACCGTGAATAGGATTAAAAATGTTGAACATTTTCATTTAAAAGTGGATAACATATAATTGAAGATTTGGCGTTAACATTGAAGAAATTATTCATGACGATCATGAAAAACAGAAACAAAGTTCTGTGAAATTTAAAACCAAATTAATTAATCAATTAGAAAGACAGAATACAGAATAATCAAATCCACGAAAAAATATTTGGCTGCTACCGGAATTCAAACCACGGATCTCCTCCTATCCGGGGCAGGCGCGTTATCCGATTACGCTATATCGGCCTTGTATATTTCCGTGAATATATAGACCTTATCTGTAAGCCTCATTTTATTAATTGATTAACATTTATTATCAATTTTTAGAGCATTAATTATGTAGCACCCCTCTTCAATGGTTTTCATATAAATACAAGTTGTTGGGTGAAATATATTAATATTATTAAATATTATAAATAATGTTATTAAAAATATTAATATTATTAATATTTTGTTAATAATCAAAGCAGTAACATTGTGGTGAGATATTTTAACAAAATTTTTACGCATAAAATATGAAACGTATCAATCTTAATATATTTCCAAAATGTTATTAATGTTATTTAGTTAGTATATAACCACTAAAAATTACTTTTTTGTTTACCGGTTTCGAGACGTAACCCGTCTCTTCATCAGGATAACCACTATCACTGTTATGTAAATGTCACTACACACCACAACCGTAATATTATTTGCACACTAACACCTTTACAAAATACTCTTCACATGCGTGTTACTCTAACTAAGGCCTAACATGCACTGTAGAGTAACACGCATATGAAGAGTATTTTGTGAAGGGGTTGGTGTGTAAATAATACTATGCTTATTGTGTGTAGTGATATTTAGATGCTAGTGTAGTGGTTGTCCTGACAAAGAGACGGGTTACGTCTCGAAACCGGTAGACAAAAAACTAATTTTTAGTGGTTATTATACTAACATAAATAACATTTTGGAAATATATTAAGATTGATACGTACGTTTCATATTACACGTCTCATAAGGCGTAACACAACTCATAAAAATTAAAAATGTAGAACTAATATTTTTATTTATTTGCATATATGTATGTGATTATGGGGTTGTATAAACTTACCTCTGCAACAATAAAAATAATTAAAATCTCACATCGAAAGGTGAAGTTTTCAATTGAATACATTCTAATATAGATTTTTTAAAAATGAATTAGATGGATTAAAAAAAAAACAATTTATACCTACCGATAAAATGAGCCGGAGTTACTATTGTAAAGGTGGTGAGAGGAGAGGAGAAGAGTTAGTTAAAGTTAAGCAAATTAATAACTGTCGATGAGAGATTCTGGTACTCTTGGAACATTAGTAGTAAAATATATAATTAATCTCACCCCCTCTCTTTACACTCAATAATTTCAAAAAGTGAAAAACAGGTAATCGTGTTAAGTACGGGGAATTAGCGAAAACTAAAACTATTCGCGCATATCAAGGCGGCCAACTGAAGAAACATTGCACGGGATTCCCCATTTGAGATATCGTGATATAATATGTACAGATAAAGGAATTCCACAAGGTACCGCGAGATATATAAAAGACGGCCCCACAAGAGTTCGCGCGATCAAATATCAGTTTTTTTTACTTGATGATTAAAACAATTTAGAATTATATGATTCAAAATGTCGCAAGGATCTAGAAATTATTTCGAATTATCGGGGTTAATCAACTACAAAATTAACATTTTGGGACTTACGGCGAATTTCGAATTATCGGAATTCAAATTAACGGAGTTTTACTGTAATACAAAACAATTAGTATATGACGCGTACCCTCTGTACTTTTTAATAACTCATTTAATATGTAATGATAGTAATGCTATTTACGTTAAAGTAATAAATAATTAATGTACTGCTTTCCTTTCTAGAATTTCATATTGGTGAAGTTCAATTCATTCCAAGTCCGCAAATTTATTGGGTTCTCCATATATCAAGAAAGAAGTATCAAGAATCTTTAACTTTTTTAATGGAAGCAGGAAGTGGTCCTAATTAGGACATTTAACATTACTTTTTGTTCAAAAATTCCTTACTAACCTATTGCTTTTTCTTTTCTTATTCACATACTAAAATACAAATGTGTTATATTAATTGAACCTAATTTTTGGTTGCACAAATATAACATAAATGAGAAAATTAGCATTTTTTAATCTCGCGACCTATAGGCATCAACTAATTGGAACTCTAGGCTCGGGATTGAATTCAGTAGTCTTAATTACATTGCAGATTTACAAATCAAAATTTAATTCAAGCTTTTATTTATTAACATTTATTTATAAACACAATCTAAGTACCAGGCGCGCGAAGCGAGTACATTGAAACATGAAAATTGCGCAGACATATATTCTGAAAAAAAAAACATCCAAATAAAATATTTATGTGACAGAATTTTGTGTCATATTTAAATCTAAATAATATGATAATAATTAATATTAATAGTGTAATAGGAGTGTTATGTGATATCTATTTTAATTTTCTTTTTCGAAATATACGTTTACGTAAATTTCATGCTTTAATGTTCTCACTGCACGCACCTACTAAGTACGTAGAAATAAAATTAGAAAAAAATGAAATAACATTGTCACGCGTCGTGGCTACGAGAGGCGAATGAAAACACTGAAAATTAATTATCGATTTATTAATAAATTAATTATTCAATGTACAAAATCAATTGACACGAATTAAACTTAACACTATTCTTTAAACTACACTATTTTGCAATACATCACTCATATATAAACTCATATATATATAACCAAATCGCTGGGTAACGCGTTTTTATCGCTCGTAGAAAATTCAATTCTCACACATAGAAGACGATCTGGTTTATTTCACTACTTAGGTACTCCGCTCGATTATTTTGCTCTATTTATCGCTTCGATTATCTCACGGGCTACTTCCTTCTTTTACCTTAACGCATGTCCAAAAACTTCCATCATATCATAATGTGTCAGTGGCCGTGTATTGTTCCTAATCCAAGTTTTTATTTCATCAGAAACATATTTTTTCAGCAGTCCCGTGAATGACTTATCCAGCTTCTGAATTTTGTGATTGGAATGTGGAGGAATTGATAGAAAATGGGCATGATTTTCTCTAGCGAGATCTATCACTTCAACGTATCTTGTGTGACTGATATGGCCATCCAGAATAAGCAAAACCGGAAATTCTCCTGCAGGTTTTACATGTTGCATAAAATATTGAAACTATTTTGTAAACAAGTTGGTTTGAATCCAACCTGAGGGGTGGCATTCATGCATAGCACCTGGAGGCGCACCATTCTTCAAAAACGGGTGTTGGAGCAATTTTCTGATTCACTTTAACTCTGGTTCGGGTTTTCTACAGGGAAAAATCGAACTAGAAGCTCTCTAGATATGAAGATGCCACTTACCAGTTTGCAGGAACTTTGACATCTTTCTCCGCCCGATCTCTTCTATCTTCCGTCCGTCTATCTTCCTTGTAGCTACCAAATCCGCTTAAAGCACCACTTCAACACACCAAATGTTTAATTATATATTATAGGTTTTATCCGCCGTAACCAAAATTCAACCGCTCGGTTCGAGATGTCCCCAAACAATCTGCCTCGTAGCGTCATACACAGAGAACTCCGCGCTCGTATGTATTTCCTTTTATAAAATTCCCGACCAGAGACTAACAGATTTTTTGCTCGAACAGCGGGTGACTTCCTTTTCGCGGAAATATCACCACAGGCGGGACAAATGAACCTCCAGTACTCATACACATCACGTATGTCATTAAAAAACCCCTTTCAGCTGATGTCAAAGCACCAATTTGCGGTTGTCCTTTTTCGCTTAGGACTTGGGGCATTTGGGTTGGCACTTATACAACACTAATGCTGGTCACATTAAAAATTCCGTTGGAAGGGAACTTATAGTCATCCATCAATTTTTCATAAAGGTTATAAAATGGTTCACACTTTCTTTATTAAATCCTTTAGCCCTAGCGAAAGATGTTTCTGTTGGTCGGCGAAAAGAAAACTTCTGGCTTTTTAAAAATGATTTAAGCCAATCTACCGGCGCTTTCATTTTTGCTGAAAATGTATGGGCAATATCAATTTTCACTGCCAGCTGGTCACAACATCCCTTCATTCATAGCATCCCTTAATACACTCATAACATCCCTTCGCACTAAACCAAACAACTAAGCTTCACTTTCTAACACATAATTTTTGTATATAACACATATTTGACTAGTTGTTTTTCTAGTTCTTTAGGTAAAGTAGGTCTTCTTCTCTCATTTGCATAAGTCTCAATATCCGCTGGTACTTGTTTTAGCTGTATGGTGGCCAAAGACGCGTACATATTCACGTGTAATGAGGTACCACATATGCTGACATCGAGCGCGGCAGACCGTTACCCTCGATACAGAGGTCGAGGAAAAAGCGCTGAGCACAACGAACAAGGCGACAATGTAAGCCGGACCAATGACCGAGTACAAAGGCGACGTATAGCAGAGGGCATGAAGAGCGGATAAATTCACATTGCTGACCAGACTAAATATTACCCACACGAGCGGCCGAGTAAGACGAAGTCATAATACACCGAGTCCTTTGTCCACGACAACTATAAAAACGGTAGTCTCCAGAGCAGACTATCTCACTTCCCCAGTGAATGGCTCGTATAGCGGAAGCTCTCGCCGTCATACCTTCGAACGTCACGCTTTCACTTGTAACCTTTGTACCTACTGTATTCTTTATAACTTTTACTTTTGCAATTCAATAAATTCTGTAAAACCATCGTGACTTAACACCATCAACACCGCTTCAACTCTTCCTAAACCGGAGGGCTCATCCACTTCCAAAGCTGCTAGACGTCTCAAAGTTGTTTTCGGTACTTTATGCAGTTTAGAAGCTTTTAGTGAACCCATTTTATTATTTCGCACATCTTTCATTGCCTTTCTCATTAATATCCAGCACCACGTTGGGCGTTTTCTCTCGGAAAATGGTTTTCGTGGAGCCATTGCCCAAAAAGAAAAAAAACACTAATACGTAATCTTAATATTGTTTGTGGGGCCAATATGGCCCAGCTCTTTATTGGCCCTCTACCTGGTGCGCCAAATTGACCGCAGGAACTTTTTTGACCAGTAATATCTAACCTAAAAACCAGTGAACAATACGTACTGTCAAAATACTACAGAACAAGACCGTTTCTTACTCCCTTTATAGTCGTGGCGTCTGCTTGCTTGCGTTAACAAAAACTTTGGATCGATTTTTGACCCTTTTCCCGTGATCCAATCGAGCTGAAACTTGGCAAGTAGACTCGTGGCGACGATTAAGATAAGAAGATCTATCAAATTTTTATTTAAAAAAAATAATAATAATAGTATAATTTTGGATTTTTAGAAATTTTATTGTTTTTTTCAAATTGGAATCATTAGAAAAGTTTAATTACGGCGGCCCGATAACGTCGCGGAATATTTTCTAAATTTGAATTACCCGTCGATATGCATAATATGTACTTCACTACGAATGTCGAAAATCTAAATTGACTGACAAATGTTTTTAGAATTTAATCTTCAAAGCATGAAGTGTCTTATCAAAGCTCAAAACATCTGACATTTTAGAAATATATAACATTACTGTAAGTTTAGTGTTATATTATATGTTTTAATTCGTCTTTAATTGTTGTTATATTTTACAAAGAAAGGGAGTATAATAAAAACTTGGTTTTTATGGGTTACTTTTTTTTATCTTATTTTTTAACAGTTAAGTGAATGTTTAAAAGCTTCATAACTCGTAATGGATACGATATTGCGAGCAAAAATCGCGTTGACCTATGAATTCTAGATTGAAAAAGCTGTATATATACTGCCGCTTCAAACAAACAAACATTCCGGTTTATAATTAAGATAAAAACTCAAAACTGTTCGTTATACGAGTAATGATAATTACACGATGTAATATTATATAAAGTTCGCCATCAGATTCACAGTACGGACGTTATGTCAAAGTGTTAAACATTAAACTCCCAATTGGGGATGATACCCCGCATAATGTATCGCCTTCCATCCCTCCAGCGGGTCAAAGGGGTCGCACACGAATGGTGTATATCACTACAACTTATTCGATATCTTGCCGTGGAGGGGCGGCTCAGGAGGCAAACATACTAACGGAGAAATGACAAAACTTGATGCGGTCCATAACTCCTCAATATTAAATACAGTACCCGACCCCTGCGACAGTGTAGCGCACTGCTTATGAATTCGGAGAGTTAATATTTATAATTTATTTTAATATTGTCACGGAATCATTTAAACAATAAAAACTATTTAAACTTTTATTTAATACGCAAAGTCAGTGAACACGGATTTATACTGGAGCACTGTCACTAAACGTTTCATGAGTGTTTTACTCCCTAATTATCAAATTTCATACTTCGCACTAGTTATCTTCGCTGCACTTTTATCACTCCTGAATAACTTATCCCTGATACAATGATTCACTTTATTTAAATCGCTCAGGTCCGCACTGGAAAACTTCTCTCCCGCCTGTAGGTTCTTCCTTGATTTACTATCTCTGGAATCGATACGCGCTAGGAACACACGCCGCACGTTTTCGCTTTGTTTTGATGTTTCCAGAGTTTATGAGAATAACCTACTCCTCAAGGGCGCTTCACACAAAACAACTTTCTGACTAAAAACAATGATTTACTATTACATACTTATTCACTAGATGACATGCAAAAAATGGAATTAACATTTAAAACTGTAGTAGTTGGGAGTGCTAGAAAGAATCAGGTATTTTTGCGGAATGCATACTAGGAGTGGGAAACATTACGTAGCGTTGTAAAGGTCTGATTCTATAGGTTTTAATATGATTATCTAAACAAATGCGTCTTTAGTTGTTTTTTGAAATGTGTTAAGCTATTTATTTGTCTCAGTTTATTAGGTAGTTTATTACACAAATTTCGTTTCACAAAACCAATTTTGATTGGTCACCGAAAATGGTTTTGTGGACGTGATTTACTTTAACTAACCTGTTTGTATTACATGTCGATGCTGAGCGAAGATAATGAGAGAAATATTAAGATTTGATATTTCTTACAGAAACTTCATATGTATATAAATAAGCACGTCCAGTTTATTTTATGCTGATATAATAATTAAAAATTATCCTAATCCTAATATTGTTATTCTGAGAATAAAGAGGTCAAGGTCCCTTTTAATTAATAATTCATGAAAAGTCCTAAGAATAATTATTTATTATTTTTCGTCGTAAATAATTCAAATTGCGACCCTTGCGTTGAGAATACGCGATTCAAGAGGAGGGGGCGAAAGTTATGGGGGTGTTATAATTCTCATTTATGTGCAAGGATTTCTGGTCCTTGTTTGGTCCACGATAGGCACCAGTTTATCATAGACACAGCATCTCGGGGCCTCCGATAAACACCGAACATTTCTGAACAAAATATGACAAACTTTAATAATCTTGCCCCGTTTGTGGTTTAATTAACCCGCACACCAGTTTTACGGTTAAATTATTACACTCTTAATAAAATATTCAATGCTGCTTAATCGTGACGAAATATCTCCTGAGCACAGTTTACCTTATCAATAAGAAGTCACTCCTCAAGACAGGACCCTTTAGTCAGTTTATGGTATAATGAATCTCTGCAATCGAGATAAAAAGGCTTCACAAAACTTTTACATTATTTCTAACAAAATGATTTGCATTTCATAATACTTATAATTTTATTTTTAATTGAAATTTTATAGTTTTCAAGTATTCAGAATAGAAGAGAAGAGATACATTGAATATTTAGTAGCTAGGAGTGTTATGGTTTCTGGTGATGCGAAAGCTATTAAAAAAGAATTCTGGACCGGGCATTGCAAATTGGAAAAGACAATAAAAAAACCGAGTCATCTACAAATGTGGTGTTTGAATGCAAAACCATATAAAATTTTATTAAAATAAAAATGAATTAATCGTGATAGAATGTTTAATTGTATTAAGTTTTCATTAGAAAAAATTGTTACGTACTCTTACCACCAAAATATATAGACATGAAATAACGTAAATTTTTTGATGAAAAACCTGGTACCATGGCCAGTTTGTTTATTCGACTTGTTTAGAAAAAGTTACTACGAGCTTGTAAATTTCAACACAGTTATGAAAAGGTCGAATACTATACTCTTATTATTATATATAATGCTTTATTAAAGAATTTGATTTATTACAAAAAATGTTTTTACTTAAGGGTTTGGAACGAAATTTTAAAATTAAAAAATACTATATTTAGTTTTTTTTACTTTTTTTTTTTTACTTTTACTTGTAGCAAATAAAACTTTTACAAGTTTTATTTACTACAAGATTTAATTATGTAGGAATAAATACTTTGAGCAGTTTAATATTTTAGGTAATATATCAAAAAAATTGCTGCATTTGATTCCAACATCGGTCTTATAAACAGCTGTAAAAATACAGTTAAAAAAGTACTTTAAATAAATTTATCTTTGTAGAGTTTTAATATTTATTGAATAACTTAATGCGTTAAAAGAGTTTTTATTAAACGATAACGAAAATTTTAAAACCAATCATCTACCACAATTTTCATTCTATTAAAGATCTCCGCTTTAAAAAAATATTGTCACACTACTATTGGTAAATTTAACATTGTTACTTTTAAGGCTGTTATGAAATGCCTTTAGTGATCATTTTATCGTAGACAGTTTGAACACCTGACACAAATTATTGCACTGAAGACATAATTGAAGGTATTGTCAACTATAGGTATAGAAGTACGTCGTCGTAATGTTGTCGGAGGTCAGTAGCCAAAGTACGTACTGGCCTCCAAGCCTGGCGTAGGTATGGACGCGCAGCGAGACGTTGGACGTGTTATTGAGTATTGTATCGGAGACTGATCTTTTGTATGAAGAGGGAGAGCTTATATACTTCTCGATTCTTTTGTCGAATTGGTTCCTGACCTCTTTTGCGATTTATCAATGTTTTTCTCAGCGAGTCGATTCTTTGAAGGAAGTGTTAGCATCAGCGTTTATTATTGGGTCACCTCGTGCAACCTTCTAACAGTTTATGATGACTGCTACAATTATGATGATGAATATTTTTAAAGTGATCGCAGAAGATTTAATCGATATCAAAGAGTTAATTAAGGTTGTTATTACGGTCGTTAGACATATTTAACTGTAAATAGTTGCGGATGTTTTATACAAACCGTATGTTTTTCCGAGAAACGATTCTCGACGTTTCGTTGAATACTTATTCAACGTCATCAGGAAGACGACCTTTACCCGCGGAGGTAGAGGGCGGACTGATTACTACTTTTGAGGCCGCAAATTTTACATATTGCACACTGGCGACCTCTATTGTAGAAGAAATGAACTCTCCACAACAAAGTGCATATAATTTGCGGCCTCGATAGCAGTAATCAGTCCGCCCTCTACCTCCGCGGGTAAAGGTCGTCCTCCTGATGACGTTGAATAAGCATTCAACATAAAAACATACGGTTCGTATAAAATATCCGCAACTATTTACAGTTAAATCGATATGAAATTATAAAACCATTACCGAGTTCATCTTTACAATGGGAGCTACATAAAAAATTCGGCCGAAAAATTTAAAATACAAAATCACAGCGTAATAAAGAACACTCAACGTACCGCCTCTCGTTACGGCTTTACAATATTCGCCTCACAATGGTTCGCCGTCAGATCCCGCGGCGTGTCTGGCTCGCGGCCAAGTCCTAAGAAAGCGATATATTCCTCCGCAGCTTCCACACTCGTAACAAGTAATACGAGATTCCTCCCACGAGATCGATTCATTGTGCATTAAGCCTCCGACCGTCCGAGAACTGCGGCCAGAGCTAGACGCTATATCAGAGGTTCTCATTTTTGCCACGGAACCCTAATTGATCATACTTTTCTTGGCGGAACCCTATTTCGATAACAAAATGATTACCTTGTAGTTTGAAAGTATTTAGTGTTTAACTTGAAAAGAAAGAACAATCTATAAATATATAAATATAAATGAAAAATAATTATGATAAGTATTGTATAACATTTATTGTGCAAAGAAATACAATGTAACTATGAATTTTAATGTGAAGAATGAAATTTTTTCACATATTTTCTTATAATACCCCTAAAATTAGGCTTAATGTCTCACAATTCAATGCGAAGATCTGGAGCTGCATCCAGTCTGTTTCTGTACTTGCTTTTGGTCGGTAAGTCGTCACAAATGGAAGCAAAACTGTGATAGCCTTCTCAACGATTGCAGGGTATTCGTCTTTAAGTCCAATCCAAAAGTCATTCAGATAATCTTCTAATTCGAATTTATGTTTTAGAGAAGACGAATACTTAACATCGATCAAATTTTCATACTTTGACACAGTTAGCATCCATGCTTTGGTATGATTTGCGAATGGATTCTGTACCCAGTCGATATCCTTTCTTCTCCGGAAAATACTCTTTCAAAGATATGTGGTGGCCCAAGACACACACACACACACACACACACCCGTGTAATGAGGTACCGCATATGCTGACATCGAAGTACGGCAGGCCGTCGCCCTCGATACAGAGGTTCAGGCAAGATCGCTGAACACAGCAAACAGGCGACAATGTAAGCCGAGCCAATGACCGAGTACAAAGGCAATGTATATCAGAGGGCATGGAGAGCGAGGAAACGCACCTTGCTGATCTAGACTAAATACCACACGCGCGGCCGAATAAAGACGAAATCATAACCCCCCGATTCCTTTGTTCACGATCACTATATAAACGGTAGTCTCCAGAGCGGACCATCTCACTCCTACGGGGCTTTTCGGTTACGGCGGAAGCCCTCTTCGTTATACATCTCACCTTGACGTGCACCGCTTATACTGCGGAGGCTTTCGCCATTCATCGACTCATTATTGCGTAACTGTAATTACTATACTTGTAATTTTGTCATTATTATAACTCAATAAGTACTATTCAAATACCGCGGCTTCATCCTCATCAGCCTTCCCACAGATATTTTAAGGTTTTCAAATGTTCATGTATGTTTTTTTAACATCTGAGGTCACTTGCAACTCATCTTTGCGGCGCTCATGCGGCGCGGTTGTGATTCTTTTCTACGAACGTTTCATCTAACCCTCGGACGGAACGCGGAACCCTTGCGATCCTTCCACGGAACCCCAGGGTTCCGCGGACCACCTTTCGGGAAACGCTGCGCTATATTATTGATATAAATTTTACAATCCGAATCTCGACGGAACGGGTGAATTTGAAAGCGCGTCCAGATTTAAAACTTTTCATAAATTTTACCTTAACGTGCTGCCTCTCCGTAGAATAAAAATCTCGTGTTCAGGGAGAAATTGAACAGGAAAATAATTTACTTCTTTAATAACGGCAAAAACTTTGTCGTAATTTGTATTAATTTACTTGTGGTATTTACATATATTATTACAGTATTTATATTAATACAAAGAAAACACTTTGCATAAAACCAGTATTTATTGTTAACAATATTTTAAGTGTATGTTCTGTGAACATAATTAATATCCAAAGAGGGAAAATTATTTAAAAAAATGTCTGAATAATCATGGTTTTTCCGAATTTGCAAATCATTTATTAGAAAATGATCACGGTTTTGATAAAAATTTACGACTTTCTATTTTACACAAATAATTTTGGTCTAAAATTGAATAATTTAGAATCATTAGAAATTAGTAAAGGATGTAATAGTTAACAAAATATTATTAATAATTAATTAAATTTAACTACTAGCCCAATTCTAATTTTTTTTCCAATAATTGCGAGTAATCAAGAACTTCAGCAATAATATTTAAAAATAAATTTTCAAATAATTTAGACAAACAAAAAAAAAAAAAAACTAATGTGAAAAAAAAATTTAAAAGTAAATTTTTGAAAAAGGATTTGGTTATTTAAAATTATTTAATTTATTAACTGTTAAAACTTTTTTGATTCTTAAAATTTCTAATTTATCTAACTGTAATACTACATTGTTTTTATGTATAATTTCTAAACCGTTGTTGACATCACAATATTTTTTTATTTCCAAAAGTAGGAAAGAAAATTTAGTTAAGTTATTGATATTTAAATATCTTAAGAGTATATACCTATGGCGATTATTCCAAACAACGTTCAGCAGCATCACCAGCTCACGCATCTTACTCCGTTACAAGGAGTTTATTTATTTACTTTTTTTTACATAGAGTTGCGAAAACGGAATACGTGTCGCATCAATATTCTCAATATTCTAAAATAAGCTAGATGCTTGTGCTATGAAAATAGGACTAACTTGCTGGTGTCCTGGAATGGTGCTCGAACCACCGACCACCAGATTACTAGGCGAGCGTCATGACCACTACATTAACAAGCTACTCCAATAGAATTATCCAAGTATTGTAACATGGATTTGAATAAATTCAGTGAAAGTAATTAATACACATGATATCATACATGCGCGGTACAAAAGCAAAGGCAGCAACATACAAACAAAAAATTACTTTACTGAGGTTTTATAGGAAACATAATTTATTATTTTATTTCAATTTATAGGAAACATGAATGTAGTACATTTTAAATAAGTTATAGTTATTTATAAATTCTCGGTAAATGCATTCAAAACATTTAAAAAAAAAATAATATTGCTGCCTTTGCTTTTATACCCCACACGTTTCCTACTGTATGCATTATACTAGTGTGACACAAGTATAGCGATATTTGGGGCAAGTTGTCCTTCACATTTTAAACTTCTGATTCTTAATTTTACGTATTTAAACAATTTTATTTCAATTTTCAAATTTATTTAAATACAATGAGATATTTGAATAAGATAAAAATACTAATAAAAGGTATTCATGCTACCTCATTGATTAACAGAGCTGCTCGTGTTTAGATAGGGAGTTCACCTACAATGTTAATACAATCAAAATAGTTTAAATCAATCTTTAACAAATATATATGAAGTAAAAAATTAAATACATCATCATCATACACTATCATTATAAATTACACACTATTGTCATCTATTTCAATTTATTTTATGTATAAACTGTATTTAATTACCGTACGATTAACAGATTGGTGCAATATAATCACAAAACGCACACACGTATCTACTCGTATAGATCTTTAAAAAAATGTACAATTTTGCTCCAGAAAATGATTTGAGTTATCTATTTCCCATACCAACCAATGAAAGTATTTGGAGAATCTAAAAGTATCCTTAAACACGTATAATATAATATTTGAGGTCGAGGCACCATGGTTTCTTTCATTACTATTATTATTGCAAGTGAGTTTCTCCTCTAGATTTGAATTCCTTTCTTCCAGTGTTCTAGTTTCAGCAACTTTCCTTTGAAATACAAATATCCTTAATAAACTTAGTTTTAAAAGTTGATTCAAATAAAGTTTTTTTCAAGAGTTCTAGTGCTAAACTCCCCTTCAATTTTCTCTTACCCCAATTTCGTTTCTCCCACGAAATTCATCAATTTCGAGTGAAAAGTAAAGATGAAAAAGCTGTTATATAATTACACTTGAAAAGTCAATATTCGCTTAAGTATTGACCACTCCGACTTCTTACTAGTCTTACTGCTCTATCGATGTGATCTGAAGTACCGTTACGATAGCAGAGGTGGTGTTCACTTCTTAATATTTAAAATCTGTGTTCTTATCTGTGTAATGCTCCCCATGCTTCTCTGTCCTGGACACCAACCAGTTGTATTACCTTTTTAAATGAATATTTTTTTCTGGAGCGCTGTCTTCATCCGCAAATATTATATTTCCCTGGTATATATTTCTTAGGTACTTGGTAAAATTAATCAACTTCTTAGATATAATATATGTAGATAGAAAATGTGGAAAGATAAAACAAGTGAATATTATTATAAAACGCAATTACTGAAAATAGTAGAATATTGCGAATAAGAATGCGAAATGTGTTAAAAATTATAAATCTGTATTAAAAATAAAGAAATATAAAAAGTTATGTGTATGTTCGCATACATGGAAAAATAGAGTTCAATGAGCACATTAATAATTTGAAACCTGTTTTCTACAGTTGGGTACTTGTGAAAATATTTTATGTATATTTTAAGCAGGGGCGTGCATTTAGAACATTGAAGAATGAAGCTAACACGTATTTTTGAAAAAAAAAAGTGAATCAGTATGTAAAACGTAATATTCCTACTGAAATTACTACCATAAAAATCACGGGACACAATATAATAATTAATAACGACCCTTGCGTGTAACATGATTGTACCGCGTACTGATTGACCTGTTTACTCGGACGCCCGGGCCTCATTAAGACTAGTCATCATAATCAGTGTTGTTGTAATTTCAGCCTAGTTCTAGCTTAGTTACGGACAGACAGATATTCGAAATTAGGATAGTGGATGGTGATTTTCTAGATTATAATAAATCGTAATGTTGTCAGGTAAATAGGTAATTTCGCTTTTTTCGGAAATATCTACTTGCTACGGAAATGCTTCAGTGGTCTGACTGCACGCACGCCCCTGATTTTAAGTCATTTTTAGAATCCAAGAAACATGCAAATAATGTGTTGTATTATTAATTTCACTAGTATAAACATAAAATAATTTGTTAAAACTTTTGAAAAAATATAAAAATGAGTAGAACTACTGCGAACGTGTTCTTATTTTGTAATATGTATTTTACACCATAAAATAATAAAGTTGGTAGGAAGTTGGGTAAACGTATATAAGCAGCGGCGTGCCGTCAGAACGTTGCGATAAGCTGTACTTTACTAGAATATCTACGACATATATCGAAAAAGAAACCATAATAGATATATCCTATTCTATCATAATTAGGTTTTCACATTTGAATATTTCACAATATTCTTTCAGATAGATATTTCATTTTGCTTTAACGTACTAACCGCATGCGTCTGTTTATAAAGTGCCTACGTTCATTATTAAAATAAAATATTTTTAGCAAACTAATAAAAAAATAAGGGTATGTTCATCTGAACAACAAATAATAATTTTAGCAATCATCTGACGGCCTTCCCAGCTAGTAATGCTAGCTAGTTCCCAGATAGCAAATGTAGCTATCTGTAGAAAACTTAATAATAATACTATAGAATTCTCAGCTTATTAGAATAGCTTCTTACCTTTCCATATAGATGTATACATAAAAGTAAAAGCAGAAAAACATAAGAAGTAAAATAAGAAAGGAAAATAAAAAATGTCGAAATTGAAAATAGAAAATTCATTGAACACCATAGAAAACAGTTACTGTTGCATAATTAGTGTCCATCTTTTATGCATTGGAGAATCAAACCACATAGCAGCTGCTTAAGTAATGGAGTTGCTAGACCCCCACATCCTCATTCTTGCACTAGATATCTTCAAGTTTTGGAGAGCAGCAAAGCCATGGATCCTGTGCTCTGCAAACATTTGAGATGCACCGCAATGCCAGGGTAGGCCGATCATTATCCTGTAGGCATTGTTGTATTGCACTATCATAGAGCTATAGGACAGCAGTGTATGTCTGCACCACAGTTCACTGGTGTATAGATTTGTGCAATAAGTATCAAAAAGGTATCAGAATCTTTTCACTTCGTTACTGCATCTAAAAAACTTCTGGACTAATAGCTCTTCTCTGTCTCATATGTGAAACACGTGTTTTACAAATGCGTAGATGTCACTATGCTATAATTTGAAATAGCTGACCTCATAGGTATCTATTGTGTAATTATTATTACATGTGTATGCAAGCACGCCGAACAGAATTACGCTTGCCAACCTGATGCCCTGATGTTTAAATTTACCGATATCGAGAGCAATGTTTGACACGTCAAAATTTATTTTTTTCTTCTTCTTTTTCTTTTAGCAGATCTGTTGTTCTGTGCTTCAGAAAACTACACCTCCTGGTCCTGACGAGGTCAAGCTATCCCTCTTTTCGGTGGTCTTCCCGGTAGGCGTCGTCCAGAGGGGATTTCATTCGCTGCTGTATGCACGAGTCTGTCACTGTCCATTCTGGCTACGTGATTCCGCCAGAATCTCCTTCTGGATCGACTCCATCGTGCTATATTCTCTATTTTGCAAGTTTTCCTTGCGTTTTCATTTCGGACACAGTCACGTAGAGTTTTTTCAGTAATGGATCTCAGCACCTTCATTTCAGGTCTGAGGAGTCCTTTGGTGCAGACAGTGTCAGCCCGCGTCTCTACAGCGTATCGTCGGCTATGCGTGTAAACCTGGTATATCACTTTGACACAAATTTACAGGAATAAAATAAAACTTAATAAATTTGATTTTTACAATTTTAGAGTAAAACCAAGAATACAGTTGGTGTATTATTGGATATTCTACATTATTAGCCACTAATAAAATAGCAACATTTGATCTTCATTAAGTTATAAGTGTTTTCATGATTTAGCAGGTTTTTTTTGGTAGCAAACGTTTATTTTGTAGACACAGCAGGTTTTTTCTAGAGATTTCAAGGATATGTAAAATAACTTTAATTGTTTCGTTAATCAGTCTATTTATTTCTTAGTAAGCATCACAGTAACATTTTGGCTAATACTTAAATTTAATCAGGCTTTTAATTAAAAATCTTTGACAAGACTAAAATAGAATGCAGAAACTTAAATATCTGAAATCCTCTTTTCATAAAATTATAATCAAATAAGTAAAATAAAACTAAATATTTTTCTTTTTTCATTAAGTGAGGTAAACAATTTTATTACAACGGTTAGCAGGTTTACACTCTTAGCCGGCGGTATGTCATTATAGGTCGCACGCATGTCTTGTATATTTTGACCTTACTTTCAATATGCATTATTATTCAAAAACATTTTTCAAAACTTTTGTAATTTTGATTTCCACCACGTCAAGGCTGGGTGAAATACATTATTTTTATGGCTTGGTCGGTCCCATTGTTATCTTGCAGTACCGGCGACCGCCTGTTAAGGAAACGGGAATTGAATTTGCGCCTTTCAACCTCCCTTGAGAAATACGGCCAGGATCTACAATTCAGATAGTCTTTTGATTATTACTAAGTCTATTGTGAATGTAAGAAAACTACTAGTGAAATATTTCCAAGATTTTTATGTACGAATATGCATATTGGTCCTGAAACATTATAATTGTGGGGAATAAAAGCAAAGGCAGCAATATCTAAAATAAAATTAATGCAGTCATCGATGATTATTAATTATTTATAATGCACTGAATTCCAGATTTTATAGGAAACAAAGCCAATATATTTATAGAATACATGATTTTTTATGGGATAGAACATAAAATGTATAATTCACTACATTATAAATTAGTAATACTCGGTGTCTGCATTCAAAGATTTTTTTATTTTTTTAGATATTGCTGCCTTTGCTTTTATACCCCTCAATCGATCTTTTGGACCTTTATCTACCCAAATCAGGAGAAAGGTTAACATGAAATCAAAATACTGAACTTATTTTTGATGTTTATAGCGTTTTCTTTGTGGTTACACATAATTATTAATTTGAATTAATTGAAAACTTTGAGATTCTCCATATAAATAATACAGGCCTTAGATTGAATAACGTAGAAATATTAGAAATCAAGAAATGCCCGAACACTAAGGCCAATATAATTAATAACCAGATGCATTTTACGAATAACAAATTATTTGATACTAGATGTAACCCGAGAAAAATGACAAAACATCGGTTCACGTCTTTGCTAAGTCCTAGTATATATTTATAGTATCTTTCTGGCAGTCCACGGAGAGGCAGCATTTGTTGGCCCGGGGTTCAAGCCCTATATTAGGCCTTTTAATATGTTTTTTAAGCCATGAATTGGAACGAAATTACGGACGTGACATGTTAAGGACAGACTTATAGCATTTTGAACATCATATACCATTTTCTTCTTGTGCCGTACAGCAGATTAAATCTATACATACTAATATCTAAATGTGGAGACCTGTAATTGGCCATCTATATTGTATCAATGTTTTCTATGCTTTTTTTTTTTGTGCTGTTGGTCTTCCATAAACATTAAATAAATAAATAAATAAATAAAGAATTTAAGTTTATAAGTTTGGATGTAGGAGGTAATCTCCGATTTCTAAAATTCTTTCACCAATATTTAAGCCATGTATTCACTAGGGGACAAATTATTTCTCAACATCACAAGCGGCATAGAGTCTACGTGACGTTGCAACGTCTCGCACTGTTCGCGACGTCGCGCACAACATAGCGGGACATTTCTACGTGCCGCGGAAACGTTGCCATGCGCACGGTACTCGAGCGAGCTCACGGGTACATCGGTCTGTGCATCAGTATCACGTGGTATGTTTACAAGTGAATGCGCATGAGTTGTATCTGTCAACTGACATTAATTATTAATGTGGGGAAACGAAGTTTTTGCTCTCCAACTCATCGCCGTACAATTTTGTGGGACACTTCAAACCGTGAATATAAAAAAAAAATGATGTTAGGGCCAACAGCGTTCCTTAAAATTGTCTTTATTGGCTGTGGAAGGCCCGATTATTTGTAATAAATTGTCAGAATCAGTTGTCATTCGAGTGAAATTGACAAAAGATCCGTCAGACATACAAAGATTGCATAAAATATCCATCCTTCTTTCTCTTTGCAGTAAATAATTTCGCACCTACCACCATTTTCTCCTCTTAAGTTTAGATAAACTCGTTAAAATAAATAGATACGCAGCTGTCATCCTAACCTCATCGGGCGGCAAGTGTAAATAGATACGCAGCTGTCAACATAACCTCATCGGGCGACAAGTGATATGCGAGTCTCGGTGTGTACACGTCAAATGACCGCGTCATTGTCCCCGCAACATGAGCGTAGATGTTGGTGCGACATGCCGCGCGGAATGTTTCGCGATTTGTCCCCTAGTGAATACACGGCTTTAGGGTGGACATAGGCTATATATTTGATCCCGTTAAAATATAAGTGCTTATTGTGGTGACCCATTTTACAACTAAAGTGGACGAAAAAATGGTCGAGCGATGCGTTTTTTACGAACGCTGCCTTAACGGTAAGAGATATTTAAATCATTTCTATAGAGAAGTTGTAGAACTTAAAAAAAATCTACAAAAACTCCGTGACGACATCGTTATGTTAAGGTTAATACACAAATTGATAAAATACGATTAAAAGTTACTAAAAATTTATGCGTGCGAAGCCGCGCGGTCAAAGCTAGTCCCAAATAAATAAAACTAAAAATGCCATCCATATAAGTCTGAAACGTACCAGTGATTTACAAGTATTTTTTGGCTTGTATTTAATAATACAAAGTTCAAAACTCTGAATTTTCAATGCGCTACCACATACTAAACCAACTGCGACTTACTCAGGGAGTTTCAGACTATCTCGAGTACAATTCCCAAGTATACTAACTAGCATATTAATTAAGTTATATTGTTGATATGAATTATATAATATAGAGGTTTGCCTAAGTAAGAAACAGAACCGTTGTTATTTCCGCCTCCAAAATTTAATAAAATCCCGATTGCTGGCTGTAGCGCTGTCGAAAGAACATTGAAAGCGTCGCTAAGATGGTTTGGTCACGTGGAACAAATGCGCGAAGATAGAATGGTAAAGAAAATATATAAGGCTACTGATTAAGGTAACGGGAACACAGGGTATTCGCATAAGAACTGTCATGATCATTTAAGGCTGGACATTTACTGCAAATTTTCAGCTTCTTTTTCCCAAATGTGGAATTTTATTATTAATTTATATCAGAATATACCTGTACGCTAGACTACACTTTTTAGAACGATGACTTAGATAAAATCTTTGTTCTTACTCAAATGTAGGTAATAAACTGAACATTTTTTTACATTAATAATAAAAAATATAAGCACTCGACAAGACGCGGCCAAAAAAATTCGTTTTCAGCGTCTTAGAAAAATCAATAAATTCTGAATATTTATTTGTGTGCTTGCAGAATATGGTATTTTACGAATATAAAAATAGCATTATGATGAAAAAAAAATCAATTAGTATTTTAGTTTAATTTAAAGTTATACATTGTTATATTTGCAAAAAACTTTTACGTTTTTGATGATTTTAAAACGCTTTTAATTCATATAAAGAGGTTATTAAAAAAATTTTCAAGCACTATGAGTCTTCAACCAAATACATTAATTACTGTTTAAAACTACAAATTCCAAAGCTTGAAATACAAAAAAAAAATGAGGCAGTTTTAAAATTAATCTGGGGGTAAGGGGTGGATTTTGATCAGTAATTTCTCGAGAGGGGGGAACTGACTGTAGGAATTCCAAATTATTTTACGACTACTGAACTAATGAACAGTTTTTCATGAAGATTCATTCATTCAGGAAAATTTACAGTTCAAAAACAGTTCGTTCATGAACGACCCATATCTAATAAATTGTGATCCATGGACGTAGACGAGTGGAACGGGGACATATCGTAAACAAGTGTAACTAACACATGTGTCGAGTTACTCGCGATTGTGTTATTTATGCTCAACCGGAAGTATTAAAGTAAACAGGAGCATTGGAACCCATTCATACCGTTCATAAGTATTATTTTATTTATTAAAAATTAAGATACTATACAATACATCCCACGTCAAACAATATTTTTACGAATAAAAAGAAAACGCTTCGTATAAAACCAATATTTATTGAATAATCAACATGTTTAGGAGCCACTGGTTCCTTCATCAGTATACTAAAAATTAAAATTACGTGTAAAGACATTAATAAAAACTAAATACATGGGAGTTGAATAACTAACTAATTTTGAACTAAATGTGGAAACAAATTTAAAAGGTAACTATTTTCAAAAAGGGTTTGGTTATTTATAATATTCAATTTGCTTTTTTCAGATAAAATAACAACAAATTTTCTAAAATTTCTAAAATTTTATTTTATCCAATTGTAATCTGACGTATTTGAATGCAAAATGTCTAAATTCATGTTAAAATCAAAAGATAGTTTGTTCCCAAAAAGGAGTTTGTTATTACTATTAAAACGGATAGTTATTACTATTAAAACATCTTAAGTGCTCCTTAATTATAATACCAAATTTTCTAAAATTTTACCTGTACAAGAATGACTGCAATCATTACAAAATATCTATAAATAAAATTTCATCCTTATACCTATTATATAATATAAAATAATTTAATGTATAATTATTTTTACTACTTTTCAACGAAGCTAAGAGCAAGAAATAAGGATATTTTAAAGGTCTTTCAATCTACTGTTTCTAAGGCCATTTAATTTGATAGGCCAAATAAAGCTTGCCTTATATTGTAGTATCTACCTATAGACTAACTAATTTAAGTTTTTGATTTAATATTTAATACTCTGTGTTAAATTAATTAGATAAGCTTGTTGAAACTTTGTGTACCAAGAATTTAAGCTTAATATTACTGCGGTTTACAACATTTATGAAGAACTTAAAAGGGTAAAATTCTTAAGTATGAAAAGGGAATTAATATTTATTCAAAACATTATTAAATTTAACTTTTGGGCGCATCCGGCGGAAGACGGGAAAGATGGAAGTCAGGATGGAAATGCGTGGCAAGTGGCAATATAACTTAACTGCCTAGGATTTAATTGGGATTATAATTTTAATTTCATTTTTTGAGTTTAATGTAAATTTGTTTTATTTATTAAAAAATAGCCAATATTAGAGATGGGAATTTTAGTTCAGTTAAATGAACTATCCTTCACAAAAGAATAGAACAAACGAACTGTTCACTTTGAATCGTTCAGTAGTTATTTGAGTTATTGATTTTATCTACTACTTCAATTTCTGTAAGTGAAATGTTCACTTTCTGTGTTTGCTTTCATTTTTCGAGAATTTTCGGTATTCCAAAATTCTTTAATCCTCGGGAGGAGGGAGGGGGACTCAGGCTCCTAAAATTTTTAAATCAGGGGGGGGGGTGCTTTCAAAACTAAAATAGTTTTTTCCACCAGAAAATTTCAATACACGTTCAATACCAGCGGGACGTGTTTTTAATTTCCAAAATGTCATCCTGCGATCGTCGCAAAATTTTCAATACCCAGAGGAAGGATAAAATGTCTGCCGCCAAAGATTTCATCGATTATGGGATTTTGGGATTTAGAATTAACGATTTATTAACCTGCTGAACTATGAATGACAGTTCACTCAAGTGAACTATATACTGTTCATTCGTTCAGTAAAGTGAACTGTTCTGTTAGAACGGTTCGTTCATGAACGACTCATCTCTACAAAATATACGGACGGCATGGAACGTGTCATAGGACATATTCGGTTCAGTATTTAGTGTCTACATGTTTTAATAGCTTGCAAACGGGAGCCGTTTGTGCACATGTTTCGAATAAAATAATTCTCAAATCGTCTGGCAATAATTAGACTCTGTCTTTTAAATGGATATGCAAAAATATGATGCTTTCGAACGTTCATTTTTCAATATTTATTGAGATCGGTGCATAAACCCACTCGTGCTGAATATTATTAACCTTGATGGATATTATTCATTTAAGAAATATGAAAAAGGTAATCCAAAATAATGGAACGTGTTTTATACCTTTTTATAATTAAGTACGTATATATTTGTAATCAATGAATTCGACAAAATAAAAAAAAATCTTTTTAATTATTTCGACAAGCAGATACTAAAAAAATAATAAAAATGTTGTTAAGTTTTCACGGTCGTTGAGAATCTTCTGGTTTGAGTTTTCTGGGATATTTCAGATCCCATTGTATCGTTGGGTCCATCATCTAGGCTGAATACCCTGCAATATTAGATACCCTCAAACCAGAAGACGAAAATTGTAGAAACGAAGCTTTTTTTCGTCAGAAGCTGGGTGAGATTTTTTTGGTTAGAAATAAAAAAATAAAATAAAAAATTACAAACTTACCCACAAATCGATTTTTTGGTCATGGCACCTTACGAATGTATTATATACCGGTACACATCTGTGTATACGTGAGCGATATCTATGCGAAAAAGAGAGAATCGTTTCACGATGGATAATAAAGCAACACCGCACTTGACGTCACTTGACGCATGCTTTGGGTTATGTACACCGCGCGCAGTGTGTTGTATTAAATTAAATCTAAATTTATCACATTGACAATAATTATTTTGAAACCATTTTTAAAACTTTCCGAAATTTCTAGGTATCCTTATATACATTATATTAATAAAATATACCTACCATTCGCATTTAACAAAAAAATATTTATCTTCGTCTACTATTTTCAGCTGATGTAGGATATCGACAGAGTCAATATTATTATGAAGATGTGATCATTTCATTCAGTAATATTATTTAATTTCCTGTCTATAAAATAATTCAATACTAAACTAATCTACATGTATTCATTGGACATAGATTAACACCTATGAAAACAAAACCAATCATGCACAATGAATCTGTAACTGGTTTCCTGCTGCTAAGTGTATAACATTTTTTAAATTCTATAGTAAGTAAATGTACTCAATATCCACTTAGATCTATTAAACTCACCACACCTACCAGGAGTACATAAGATTGAGAGGGAATGAGTGAGATATATGTCTTTAACGCGGTGTACCGCAAGAGAAATCGTTACTAGAAATTCGATTTCCTACCCCCCGCACACACTTCCCAGAAAGTAATATTACGTTTTCGCTCGATTCTCACGTCTTCTCCTGGATAAAGGGGATTACTGAACACCCTACACAAGTACTAAAGTCTTGTAGCTTATGTTAGAAAGCGGTTTAACCGCGAAATCTCAGTCAAATTGATAGGTATAAGGACTGCAGAGGCTTTCGTATAAACTGTCAGCCGTAAAATACGTAATATGGTTCAAAACTTTACTTCCCCCCCTACCGGCGGCTATGTGTCTTAAGGGATGAAGGGTTTTTCAAAAAGATAAAAAATGGTAAATGGACAACTGGTCGTGTCTAACAAGCTCCCAATTTTATTTATTATATTTGTTTATGTGGTATACTCATATAGGCTGGCTACTTTACCGAGAGCACAAAAGGGCACAGCTATAAAAGGCGAGAACAAAAGCTCTCGCTCTCTTTCTCTTCCATTATCCAGCAGGCAGTTAGCGTGGGGAATAGTCTAGGGTCGGTCGAAACAAAGTATTGAAATACATTGAAGAAGTATCTTAAACCTTGTAAATAAGTCGATTATACGTGGTATATCCACCGTTTGATAATGGCCTCGTAAGCCGAAACAGCTGTCACATTTTAAATAACCCGCGAACTTAATAATAACATTTTATAAAATTAAATTTATTTTAAATATCATGATAAATAAAAATTGACAAAATATTTAAAACATTAATGTAATACGGCACATAAAAAACGTAAACAAATTCAAAAAACAGTAAAACACGTTACATACCTAAATTAATTATTTGAAGAATATAATTTTAAACATATTAAAAACATGAAGATGTTCTTAACTTTTTACGTGAATTATTAGGCTTTCTTCAATTCTTCCGACTTATACAGGGACTGGAACAAATCTTCACCGACGTAATTTTGTTCTTCAATAAATCGCCTCATTTCGATGGTGTGAATTAAAGCTTCGCCGGAATTCGGAAGATTCTTAATTTAGGGAATTTCTACTTCTTCAATTGATGATCTACTATCTCCTCTCTTTCTTATATCTATCTTTTCTTGTGGCACTATCATCATAATATCTCGTTAGCTCCTATATCATTGTCAGTCAATTCTCCATACGCAGCTACATCGTCATCGGTGTTTCTAAAATAACAAAATTTTCAAGTACATTCTTTTGCAGAAGCTGATTTTTTTGCTGATGTTTGAATAAATGCTGAATTCGCATAAATAAATTTTGAGATACCCATGTTACATTCTAATAATAATAATTATCATCTCAAGAGGAGGCATACCATAACCCAATCAGCAATGTACAAAACGAAGAAAATTTGGCAAGACAGAATCATCACTAGCTTCACTACGGTAAGGATTGTCAGAATAAATAGTTTCTCCAATATTTCTATATAGATCTGAGACTTGAACACTGAAGAAACCAGACGACAGGAAGGTAGATGCATTAGAGGTGATGACGTATGCTGAAAATCTCATGGAAAGTTCACAAAACAAAAAACATAATTTCGCAAGAAATAAAAATTCGGCTACGTCTATTTTCCACAACAAAAATGCTCATTTTAAAATTCTTCGATCATGTCAGGATACAATACGTACTGATGCAATCTAGAAGCTGGTTGAACAGAGCAGAGTTGAGGGACCCAGAAGGCTAGATCTGTCGAAGTCTGCAACCAATGGCTTACTCCACGAAGCATTGCCAAGAGACTAAGTTTAGTGAACGAGCATTTATGGTGGTGAGCCCAGAGAAAGGGTACTCTCCACCTTTCATAATAGGAAACAGTGTATCAGAAAAAATATTTGAAAAAAAAACTGTTTAAATACATATCTATTTCCATAAATAAATAACTATGGACGTGAACACTTCAGATTATGTATCTTTGCAGAATATGCGTCTGTTTGATATAAGGATAGGGGAAGGTGGTGTCAAAAGTAACAAAATAGACATTCTGGTTTATAACAAAATAATTAACCGGTTAAATTACCTGATTTTTTTTTTCAAAGCACTTCCATATATTTAGGAACTAAGTGTATGGTTAAAAAAATTGAAGGTGTTAAGAATTTTTGTTTATTTGAAAATTAAAAAAAGTAGAATACTGTTACATTTGACACCACAGTGGTGTCGATAGTAACACTCGTGGTGTCAATTGTAACACAAGTCGCACAAAACATAATGTATCTATTTATTTTTATTAGGTATATTTTTATGTACTAAATGACTATAAAGTTGTAAGATACATAAAAACAAAACAAATTATCCAATTATAAAAACCAAAATTTATAAAATAATTAGAAAAAAATGTAATTAAATATGCTTCCCTAAAATAATTTTAATACCGTGAAAGTAGTTCAAATTGCTCAATCATTATCAGATTGTTTGGTTTGGGCAAATTCTCATGCGCCCATAATTTACAGGGGGAACACTGGATCCAACCCTCTTTCCTTGTTGAATATGGTTTGGTACAAATTAAACATAAAACATCATCAGTTTCTTATTTTTTCTCGGTTATTATACAAGTTTTTGTTCTTCTTTTACCTTGCTTATTTTTTGCAGCTTTGTTACTCAATACGAAGGATTCCTTCTGATAAATGCAATCAGCTAATCTTTCGAAGCCATATCAACTTCATCCCAACAGTGGGATATGTCAGAGTTGAGTTGTTGATGTTATTGGAGTAATAGTTGTTGATAATTTATTTTGACTAACAAACTAACTAATCATCACGCCGTTTCCTCGCAGGGGTATGCAGAGAGGATTGAACACCACACTCTTCTATCCTGGCACACCACTTTTGCTTCGGCCACATTCATACATCTTCTCATATAAGTTCTACGTTGGTTGTTTGCGGCTTTAAATTGGGCCATCCTCAAATACTTGTAGTATCTGATCGTGCCAGGTCTTTCACGGACGCCCTCTATTCCTATTGCTTTCAACATTCGCCTCATGTATGCATGAGCCTCATGCAATTATGGCCAAAAAGTATCTGTCAAAGGAAGCAAGACTAGCGGTACATAATAGCGTTCTAGTGCCAACCCTGATGTATGGAAGTAAAGCCTGGAATTGGCAAAAGAGGAATGAAAGTAGACTGAATGCGGTGGAGATGCGGTCACTTTGACGCTTGTGTGTAAAATCTTTGGTCGATAGAGTGAGGAATGAAAAAATTAGAATTTATTAAAATTGACAGTAGTCAGCTAATTCTTTTTCTGATTAGATAATAGCTTGTTGTGGGGTAGATAGCCTAATACTGGGACAGATCCATCTTTTTTGATGCGTTCCATGTATCTATGAGGAGATACGTGTCATATTTCGATATGCTTGGCTGCTTTTCTTATTGACACGTTTCCATTTTTTTTATAAAATCTTTTATAAAAGTGTGCCTTCTCAAAGGTTTCTTTGGATGTTTTTCCCCTATTTATCTTTCGTTCTCTAGGTTTAACCATTTTTAACAACCAGGAACCCAAAATGACATTAACTTCCAATTACATTACATTATTATCTTGAAGGGTGTCAATTGTAACATGTTACAATTGACACCATTTACACTGTTACAATTGACACCTTTCGCCACATTGCATTAAGCTTATGTTTTATCTTAAACTATTAAAAAAACCGTTAAAATATATACACATCATAATAATAAACAATATTCTGAATACTAACACACAATAAAACAATAAAAAATACTTAAAATTTGACGAATACAAAAAGATGACTATTTAATGATTTTTTTACTTCACTAGGCCGAAATACGATGATATCCAATATACCAATACTTTCAAACTGATGTTAACGCAAAATGGCGTTCTTTGATAGCTATTGATCCCGTCTAATAGACGGTACTACTTGTCCCATTAAATGACCTAAGTTTAAAAATATACGGCGACTGTTACAATCGACACCTGTTACTATTGACACCACCTTCCCCTAATGACAAAATTTTATGTGCCAGATGGAATGTTTTATATTTTACGCGTTTTATATTAATAAAAAAAAGTCTAACAAGCCACTGAGATTTTTCAGAAAGTATATTTGAATAATTTGATATTTCATATTACCTAGGCATTACCATAAACCTGCCTTAAAAACAACACGACGTGTAAAGTAAAGACAAAATAATTTCTCATTATTGTATACCCAACACCAACCAATGGTTTATCAACATAACAAAATACATTAAATATTAGGTGTATAATTTTAACAATATTTTCATTTGTAGGTTAATTCTGAAAACATAGTTACTGGATTTTGCCCCAGAGGGATGATTAATTAATTAAGATAAATAAAATAAGTCTCACAGAGACGAAGCTATTAAATGTGAAACGTGTATGGAAGTATTTTTTATACGATGGCCCAGGGCTTACAAGTGGTATGAGCTGGTTCAAATGATCACTCTACACAATGTCTATAGGTACTGAAGACATTAATTATTAAAAAGAATATTATTTAATAATCCAATTAAAAAAAATATATAAATGTGTGGATGTTTTTACGATGGAATTGGTGGACGTTGCATTGTGTGGTGTGATCATTTAAAACAGCTCATATTTAAAAAAAAAATTACAGGTTATAAGACCTGGGTCATTGTATAAAAGACTATACGTTTCTCCTATAAATAGCTTCGTCTCTGTGAGACTTCTATAATTCATCTAAATTAGAATATAATTATTATATAAAAGTGAACATATGCGCGGTTAATGTTAGTAGTATAAAATTGTAGTATTTACATACTAAAGACATATACATAAAAATAAATAGTCCCCGAAGGCATTAAGGGACACGATTATACATTACACATAAATATTAACTGTACAAGAGATTGCAAGAGCCTGATCTTAATTATTTTAGATACACTGTTATTCTGAATCTTGTCAAGTCTAGACACATAAGTTTTCACCATATCATAGTTAGTAATCATGTGCTCGAGATAGATAAAGTTCTTGGCAATTTCAAAGTCTGGAAGAGTATTCATGCTAGAAAGCTGGTTATTTTATTTACATGCTTACATACTTTTATTTAACTCGTTGTCTGTTATATGTTGTGTTGGAAGCTTGTAATTGATTTTTACCAACTTCCCGACTATCTAGAACATTGAAAGTTTCAACATTTACGCAAAGTGGATGACAACGTTATAAAATATTTTTTGACATGATTTGGACATATTTTGATTAAAATTAATAATCACGCCACTCACATTAAATTATTAATCATGTCACTCACAAGCAAGAGCCGCAGAAACAGCTGAAGAATATGTCTTTCGAAAATTTGTTTTAACCTTTAAATCAATGTAAATTATACTTGGATACTGCATGAATGATGTTACTTAATTTTTTTTTTTGATTTGCTGGTTTATTTATTTAAAGTTTTAGTTTTAACGAACATACACATTGCAACAATAACCTGTCAAAAATCAAAGTTTGATAAATATCTTTCCAATTATTTTTTATTTATCTGATAGTATCTGAGTGTGAATAGCCTAATTTTAGTACAATGAATTGCTCAAAGTGTAAAGTGGAATTGAAAAACAATGAAGTGTTCACCACCTGCTTAGACTGCAGGAATAAATTTCATATTACATGCATCGGCATTTCTGAATCAATGTACCGTAAAATGACTAAAAACCGACGCAACTCAATTAAATGTTTCAATTGCATAAATCAGCCCGGATCACCTAACTCAAGCGAATCTACGAAAGATCCCATGACTCAAGTACTAAAAGAAATACAAACAATACGCGCAAATCTGCAACAGTTCAGCGACATAAGAAATGAGATCAGTGAACTTCGTAAGGAATTTTCCGCTGTAACAACTGCCATGCAATTCTTCAATAACAAATTTGAAGAAATGGACGCAAAAATATGTTCCTATGACGAGAAACTTAAAAGGCTGGACTCAATGGAAGCGGAACTCTCAGACATGCGCGCTCACGTCATAGCTATGGAAAACAAAATTAGTGACAACGAACAGTGGTCGCGCCTTCACAATCTGGAGATAACGGGTGTACCAGAACGTAAAGGCGAACTCTTGAACGACATTGTTATCAACATTGGAAAAGTAGCTGGAATCGACATTTCCCAACAGGACATCGAAGTCTGCACACGAGTGGCTCCACGCTCCAGCGACAAAGGAAGACCAAAGGCAATTATATTAAAACTTTCCAGAAGACACTTAAAGGATAGCATCATTACAGGAGTCAGGAGGAACAAAGGAATTACCACTCGCGATTTAGGTATACCCGGAGATGCTCACAGGGTATTTGTGAACGATCACCTGACCCCTGGCAATAAAGTGCTGCTACACAATGTGAAATCCATAGCGAAAAGCGCGGGATTTCAATATGTTTGGGTGAAACATTGCCGCATATACGTTCGACGAAACGACGAGTCTCCTCCTATCGCGATATTTCGGGAAGTGGATATAAAAAAGATCAAATAACATTTACTGTGTGTCTCTTAGTTAGAGGAATGAATTTCATGTTTACACTATGTTTTAACTGTACTATTTGTATATATATAAATTGTCTCCTCAAGACACTCACACTCACAATGCACGCGAGGATTTACTCGCTTCACAACATAAATATCATCTCCTTTCCCTGCTGAAACCTTTCCAACTTGATGTAGATGAAGAATCTTGTATCAAAGTTTATTTTGAATAAATGGAAAGGTGTACCTTCACGCATCAACACCGTTCATTCTAATGTTGATAAATGTAAAGGTATACCTCCACACATCAACCCTTCTGTTGAAATGTCTAATATACTACAACGCAAATGCACACTTTTTACATTTAGTATACACTCACACCACCTTAATACTATTTTTTGCACTCTTAAATACACACTTAGTTATATAGAGACATCCCAACAAACATATGAACACTTACACACTACACTCAAAACCAAAACATCAACTCCGTTAGTAAAGTGGATAGCTCTTCCCGCTATTAGTATACCTACTCGAATACGTTATTTTTTAATTTTAATTTTTTTTAGATTTATTACTTTATACTGTTGTAGCCGGATAATTAGCCGCTTACAAACTAATATTTATTTTATTCGTCCACCATGTCCATAACCATATATTACCAGAATGTTAGAGGCCTTCGTACCAAAACAACAACAATCCTTCAAAACACATATTCAAATGACTACGATATAATCGCCCTTACGGAATCATGGCTCAATAAAGGCATTAGAAACGAAGAGCTTTTTGACTCCCGTTACAGCATTTATCGCAGGGATCGCGACTATGCCTCAACCGGTCAACGCCTTGGCGGTGGTGTAGTTTTAGCTGTTAAACATGAACTGATCAGCATTGCTCGGCCGGAATGGCAATCCTCCGCTGAAGACATCTGGGTCACAATTCGTTCTAATGGCTCACGCCATCCTGTTCATATATGTTGCGTATATATCCCTGGTGGGACTCATTATCAATACCTCATAGAAAATTTCCTAAATATGTTAACAGATGTGGTATCAAATAACCCTACGGACTCATTTATTATTTTAGGTGATTTTAATCTTGCTGAAATTACATGGATAAAATCTACATCATCTTCACATTATGAAGCAATTAATCATTCTACACATAACAGCAAGTATTTCATAGACTGTATGCATTTTCTAAACCTGTCTCAATTTAACGGTGAACCAAACCCAAGTGGCCACATTTTAGATCTAGTTCTGTCTAACTTATTAACATCAGTCGTAGGTAATGATGACCCGCTGGTTCCGGAAGATACACATCATAAAGCCATATCCATTAATGTTCCATTCCAGGAAAACCCTGTACTGATAAATACAAAAAGGAAAGTTCTTCTTTTTAATCGTGGAGATTACGATTCTATCAACTACGCTCTTGAACAAGCTAATTGGGAATCTATTTTCTCTAATCATCAAATAGAAATTGCTCTTGATAACTTGTATAACTTCTTAAAAAGTCTCATTAATCTTTATGTTCCTCATAAATTTACTTGGAATACGAAATATCCCCCATGGTATAACGCCTCCCTTATCAAGATTACCAAAGAAAATTTTTAATATTTTTGTAAATATAAGAGATTCATAAACCAAGCCGACTATGATACATTCTCTCTCCTACGCAAACGGCACAAAGATTTATGTCGCGAATCCAAATCACGTTACTTAAACAACATTGAAACTAATATCAACTTAAACACAAAAAACTTCTGGAGCCATGTCAAAACGTGTAATAAATCTCAAGGTGTCCCAAATTGCATGTTCTTAGGAGATAGGAAGGCTAATAATGGCACGGATATAGCAAACTTATTCTCGGAATATTTTAGCTCAGTTTTTAGTACACCAAATGATAGACCTACCATTACGCCCATAATTAACCACGAAAACCACATAACTAATATATGCAGTATTGAAGTGACAGAGGAAATTGTACTAAAATATCTTAAAAAAATTGATATTCACAAAGGTGCCGGCCCGGACGAAATACCCTCAATCTTTATTAAACGATGTGCAGACAATCTAGCCTTACCCCTCTCTTTAATTTACAATCGTTCTCTAACAGAATGCACTGTCCCTCTTATTTGGAAATCTGCATATGTATCTCCTATCTTCAAGAATGATAAAAAAAATGATGTAAAAAACTATAGGCCTATCTCCAAACTTAGTATATTTAACAAAATTTTTGAAAAAATAATCTATGACCAACTGTATCCAGCTCTTATGCCTACCTTGAATATTAATCAACACGGTTTCATTAGTGGTAAATCTACAACCACAAATCTTTTGACTTTCGTAGAATACCTCCAAAACAACTTAGATAACAGAATATAAGTGGACACTATCTATACCGACTACAGTAAAGCGTTCGATAGGGTTGATCACTCAACACTGTCAAACAAGCTTTTAAAGACAGGTATTCACGGCAATCTTTATCGTTGGCTTACTTCTTATATATCCAACCGTAGTCAAATTGTAGTGGTTGCAGGGTTTAAATCTAATACTGTTGTTGTAACATCTGGAGTACCTCAAGGCAGTCTGCTGGGACCATTGCTATTTAACATTTATATGAATGACATAGGTGATTACTTTCTAAACTCAAAAACTATCCTATATGCAGATGATATGAAAATTTTTTCTCCCATAAACTCACTAGAAGATTGTCGAAGGCTGCAAGATGACCTACATCGTCTGAACACGTATTGCAATGCCCACAGCCTGGAAATAAATGTTTCTAAATGCTTCGTTGTACGCTTTACAAGAAATAAAAAGGTATTCTCTAATGAATATTCAATTAATAATATAACATTATCTACCAAATCCGAAAGCAAAGACCTTGGGGTGATACTTGACAGTAAATTAAATTTCAACAAACATATCGATTACATAGTCACCAACGCATTATCTATGATTGGTTTTGTCATACGCACATGTAAACATTTCAAAAATATCAGTACCCTCAAGACACTTTATTTCTCATACGTTCGTAGTATTTTAGAATGTGCACCTCAGGTGTGGAATCCAGGTTATGCAGTACACGAAAATAGAATTGAAAGCGTCCAAAACAGATTCCTAAGACCTCCGTTCATTTAGATCTCATATAAGCAATGAAGACTCTGCGAAGTTTTTTAACATGCAGACCCTAACTCGTCGAAGAAACATAGCTGACGCGGTGATGCTATTCAAAATAACACACAATCTAGTTGATAGTCCGGAATTTCTTCAACGAATATCTTACCACATCCCAACTCGCAATAACAGACATTCACCTACTTTTCATCTCCCCTTTTGTAAGACCAACTCAAAACAAAACTCCTTTATGTACAGATCCACGAATTCATTTAACACAAACTATCACCACATTGACATTTTCAACGCAACAATAAGAAACATAAAACAAACAATATCTACACTACCGCACCCAAACTAATTTGTACATTATATCTTCCCTTCTACTCCCGTCCCACATTCCCCTCCACCCTCTCCATTCGCTTTTATCGATTGTATATATGTGTTTTCTTGTAATTGGCCCAAAACTCTGTACATCAATTATTGTTTTTTTTCAAGATTGATTAATTATATGGCTGTAAGAAAACCAATAAATGAAAATAAAATAAAATAATATCAATAGATTTTGGCGATTCGGTTCGCGCATAGTAGTTATTGTTTGTCATAAAAGTGCTTTTTCTTGTGTTCATATAATTAAATGTTTATTTTTACGTACTTGACCCAATTCCATGTTGCAATTAATGTCCGGTCGACAAAACAATTGCTCCATGTACTCATGTATGTGAGTCAAGAAGTGTATTTGGTATGACAATTTTATTATGGACCTTGTGAAATTCACTCAAATGGCACATATAATATATAACGAGTTCATGCACAGAAAAGGCAGTCGGATCTTCACCATCGGATAGGGCGGGCCTCCGCTTATGTATATACACTTATGTATATACACACGCAATCGCAGACACATAGTTGGACTACATAGAACGCACCAGTTCAGTCATCCACAATCACCACGATAGACCTGGTCGAATAACATTACGAATTTAGGGGTTTTTATACGAATCGTAAGAATGTTATATTATGTCAAACGACACTATTATTAACCTTTAGTCTTATACGTTATGAATTGCTACCTCATCCATCGCATTCTCCAGATTTGCCATATGATTTATTTTTATTTCCCAACGTGAAAAAAAGCGGTTCACATCGAATGTAAAGGTCATCCCGGAAATAGAGGCTAATTTTCGAAGTTCGACAAATATTTTTTGTATGGTTTAAAAAAGTTGGAATATCGCTGGATTGAGTGTATCGAGCTAAAAAGAGACACTGTTGAGAAATATAAAACAATAATAAAAAAAGGCGTTTCTTACCCGTAAACAGGTACTTATCATACATATCTCGTATGTAAAATAATAATAAGTTATACGAGATATAAAATCACCATGGGAGGAAAGAGTGAATGAGTTGAAATTTCTACGGTATCGATCAATTAACAATAGGTTTGTTTTTTCTTTATTTATCTGAAGATAAAATTTCCTATTTTCTTTTTCAACTTCTTCTTACTACTTAAACTACTCTTTTTAATTTACACAAATCTATAAGATGTACTTGAATCTTTTTATCTGCAATCTATTTCTTCTTCTTACTACTACTTACGATCATTTTCTTTGTACCACTTAAACTTCTCTTTTTAATTAAAACAAATCTATTATATGCACTTGAATCTTTTAACAGCAATCTAAATTTACACAATTCTATTATATGTAATTGTATATTTTAACTGTTTTTTTGTCTTATGTTATTTTTTTTATATTAATACTAGCTGTGCCCGCGCGGCTTCGCACGCGTAGATTTTTAGTACACTGTTTGGATCGTCATAGAACTTTCACGAACCTCCTAGAACATTCTCCTTCTAGAACTTTCAAGAAATTTATCGAACGTACAGGAACCTTCTAGACACACCGACACATTCCGCCACTTAGGTTAGAACCTTACAGAACTTTCGGGAATTTTCTAGAACCTTCTCCTTCCAGAACTTTCTAGAGCAGGTTTTTCCGGAACCTTCTAGACTCACCGACACAGTCGGCGCGCCTATTTTGAAACAATCTGAAGCATTTGCGGTCTTCCCATAATAAAATAATATGCTAGAAAGCACATTTTCGTTACCCACGCACAGCCACCCCCACCAAACTCGCATATTTTCGATGTGACACCAAGGGCTATCCACCACCATAGCCACCAGTGGGTGGTTGTGGCTGGTTGTGGAGAAAACTTTGTTGGTAAAGAAACACGTTTTTTTAATATATATATATTGAAATATATTGATTTTGTAAAAGCCCATATGGACGTTAAATAAAAAGAAAATCTAAAAAAAAATTCTTCCATGCAGAACCTCTTTAATCATGTTGAATTATTATTTTGCAGCTTCATTGTTCACTGCAGCCTGCAGTCCGCATCGAGGTAAGTTCTATACATTAAGTTTTATCCTCCTGATATTTTTATTTGTACTGGTATCTGGAGAGCTTTGGGAATAGGCGTCGGGACGCCGACGTCTTACCGAACGGTAACGACGTCTAGGCGTCGTTTTATCATCTTCATTGCAATATCTGAACGCTGCGCGATGCCAACTGGGCCACAGAAGAAACGCAATTCTCCTAATGCACTCATTTTACTAAGCATTTCACTAAAAATATGCATAATAAACAAATGGATTAAATTTTTTTTGAAGACATGCTTTTAATATAGAGTAACAGTTTTACTGCAAGAAGATGAAGGAATGGCACATGAGTGTATTATTATTTGAACATTATGGCAACATTATTTGAACCCGTGGCATAATTATGTTGAATATCTTTTTTTTCTAAACCAAAGTTATCCTGAAATATTACAAATCTATATTCAACATAACCCAAATTCATCGAATTTGACATTTTCGACACCTAATGTCAAAGTTGAAAATTAAAAAAAATTGAAATCATTTTTTCATATTAATATTGATAGATCTCGAAGCTTAGGCATTTTAATGTTCAATAATAATGAAAAATAATTAATTTTCATTAAAATAATAACCCAATTATAACAAAAATGATTAAATAATGTATGGTCATCCTTTTTACGTAAATGTTGAAAGTTTCAGAGCTCTAGCTAGTCGGGAATTTGGTAAAAAATCGATTTTAATATTTGACCACCACAACGAAGAAACAGACAAAGAGAGCTAATTAAAATCATATAAAAATAATGTTTATGTGACAAAAAAATATTATAAGTATTCAAATAGTAATAAAAATTTCGAAAAATAATATTTTTGACCAATGTACATTGCGTTTTATTTTAACCTTTAAAAATCATAATTTATATATTTTTTATCTTTCTTTCACTCTACCGCTTTGAGGATCTTCAATCTACTGTAACCCCACAAAATAGCAAAACTCGCAGTCTTTTTGACAGCCAACGATAAAGTAAGAAACCAATATAGTACCAATGTCAAGATACGCCAGACGCAAGTGTACCAAGGCAACAATAAAATGTGGCAGTTGGACATAGAACCTTTTTTGTTCTTCTGGTTTGTGTTTTCTGGGGTCTTATGTCGATCTTTCTGGCCAAAGTTTCGGATCCGATTGCAGGGAAAATCATCAGATCGTGAAAAAAACACGGCATAATATCCCAGAAAACACAAACCAGAACATCCTGAAAGGCTGTGAAAACCTAAGAACATTCTATCATACCCTTTATTCGCATTTGCAATCTTAACACCTGTGTTAGTAATTTGTCTTCCGCAGGCGTTTTGATTATATGATAAGTGAAAGTAGACTTAGTAAAGTGTAGACTCACATACACATATAAATTCTAGAGATTTATTACTTAATTTTAGCTAAGTGTACTTCCTCCTAAATACCTGTAATTTTATGCGGTCATTTAATTTAAACTTAATTTATGGTATAATTATAGTCACTGGATAGGTTTTAGCATTATTCCTTAACAAAAGCGATTATACGGTTAAACTGAAAACTTATAAACTTAAAACACCTCAGGCGGAGAGATCTGAATATAAAATCTTAAGTGTTTAGAAAATCTATTCATTGAAAAAATTTACTCTTTTAAAGCAGTCGGTTAACCCATTGACATTTAATAGTTAAATAGTTTTTAGAGTTAATTATTTTTTAAATGTATATTTTACACAGCAAAGAAATTTTGAGTACTTTAAAATTGTTTGAATAGCTAAAGTTCTCACAAGATGCTGGAAGTAAAAGGAACTGCATACAATTAAGAACGTTCGGATGGTTTGAACCACTTTGGAAGATTTTAGATTTGAACCCCGCAAACACGTTGAATACACGTGAATTTACAGGAACGTTCCAGAAATCGATTCCATACAAAGAAACGATGCCATAGCTACGCATTAATTTGTTGTCAGAGTTAGCGAGTATCGTGAATAAAGCGACGGGCGATTTAGTACGTGTCAATACCAGCGATAAAGTACGATAGTAGGTATCTACCGGTATACGAAATGTGTATGTTAGTGATCAGTGCGATAAAATGGCATATCAAAGTATTTCACACATGGGAAAATATTCTAGAAGACTCAGATTCGGTTCAAATGCGAAATATTTATAATATTTTCTGTCGTTCGAACGAGTAATACTTTTAATAATTAAATAATCATTCATGATCATACCGCATTGATACATTAAAACACACACACAT
>JADDOH010005838.1:0-10789 GCA_016648135.1 Agrypnia vestita
AAGTTAAAAAGTCTCGAAGTGGTACGAAAAGAGGTTGTGTGAATGCTATTATGTCAAAGAATGGAAAGATGCTTAGAAACGAGAATGAAATAAAAGATAGATGGAAGGAATTTTTTTGAAGAAATGTATGAGAGTAATGGGAATGTGAGTGAGGACTCCTTTGAGGCGTCCAACGGATTTATGAATAGTGACGACAGTGTGAATGAAATAACTGTGGAAGAAATCAAAAGAGCATTGAAGCACATGAAGAATGGCAAGGCTGTGGGTTATGACAATGTTGCTGCCGAGTACATTAAGGGTGGTGGTCCAGTAATACTCACGTGGCTTCATAGACTCTTCAACCAATGTTTAGAGGGCAGCTACACTCCTAAGGATTGGAGAAGAGCTGTTATCATGCCTCTATACAAAGGAAAAGGGTCGCGAATGGACTGCGCGAACTATCGGGCCATTAGCCTATTGAGCTCTGTTGGCAAACTGTATGCGAGAATTTTGATAGAAAGAGTGAGGTTGACAACGAAAGAAAAAGTGTGGGATGTACAAGGAGCCTTCTTGAGTGGAAGAGGATGCATGGACCAGATTTTCTCACTGCGCCAGATGACCGAAAAGTTTTTGGCAAAAAACCAAAAACTTTTTTGTGCCTTTGTGGATCTCCAAAAAGCGTATGACAGAGTGATAAGACGAAAGTTATGGAAGGTTTTGTCTGAATATGGGGTGAAGAGTAAACTCATACAGGCAATTGCATCCCTGTACGAAGGAAGTAGTGCTTGCGTGAGAATTAATGGAACATTCACATCATGGTTTGATATTACAAAAGGTGTCAAACAGGGATGCCTAATGTCACCATGGCTTTTCAACCTGTATATGGATAATTGAATGAAAGAACTGAAGGAATTAGAAGTTGGAGCGAAAATGGACGGACTCAGCATATCCTGTCTGCTATACGCAGACGATGCAGTATTAGTGGCTAACAGTGAAGCTGATCTGCAGTGCTTGGTATCCAGGATGTCCGATGTATGCATGCAGAGTGAACTTCTGATGAATGTCAGCAAATCGAAAGTGATGGTATTCGAGAGAGACGAAATAGTGACTAAGTGTGATGTAATTATAAACAACGAATGCTTAGAACAAGTGAACGAGTTTGTGTATTTGGGAAGTATGTTTAGTAGAGACGGCAAGGCTGAGAATGATATCGAAAGGAGAGTAACTGCGGGAAACAAAGTTAATGGTGCACTAAATGCAATTATGCCAATAAGAATCTGTCAAAAGAAGCAAGACTAGCGGTACATAATGGCGTTCTAGTGCCAACCCTTATGTATGGAAGTGAAGCCTGGAATTGGCAAAAGAGGAATGAAAGTAGACTGAATGCGGTTGAAATGCGGTCACTAAGACGCTTGTGTGGAAAATCTTTGGTCGATAGAGTGAGGAATGAACAAATTAGAAGTGAATGCAATGCTGGCTGTAGTGTGGTAGATAGAATAAAGAAAGGAGTGCTGAGATGGTTTGGTCATGTGGAACGTATGAACGAGGAAAGGATGGTTAAGAAAATATATGAGGCGAATGTTGAAGGCAACAGGAATAGAGGGCGTCCGCGAAAGACCTGGCACGATCAGGTACTACAAGTATTTGAGGATGTCCCTGTTAAAAGCCGCAACAACCGTAGAACGTGTACGAGAAGATATATGAATGTGGCCGAAGCAAAAGTGGTGTGCCAGGATAGAAGAGTGTGGCGTTCAATCCTCTCTGCTTACCCCTGCAGAGAAACGGCGTGATGGTTAGTTAGTTAGTTAGTTAGGTACTGTACTAAAAAATGAAGCTTAAAAAACGTTTGCCAAGCAATTTTTTTTATTTTAATAATGAATGGGCAGCCAGCCATTAATTGGAATAAACTAGAACTTTTTAATAAAGTATGAAGGATCACTAATTCCCATTAAAATTTTCTTCCTGCCTAGTAATTAAGTAACTTCTGATTTTTTTAAATCAGGCATTAGTGCAGAGCTTTGAGAAGGTTTTGTAATTAGGTAGAAATTTGTAAAATATTGGATTCAGCACTGAAAAATATTGAAAATTTTCCTGGAATATTATGGACCTGAAAAACCAAGGAAGTTTTAAGAAGATTAAAAATTTTCTTAGAATAATCTAACAAAGGATGAACAATCAAAATATATTAGAGATATATAAGATCTACACAAAAAAAAACATCCCTGCAATTAATGTTTTTCTGATTCACCCCGCTCAACCTCTGTGTTCTTTGTGTTCAACACATAAACTCTATCTGAATTTTATTTAAGATGATTTTTCTTTTTTTGTGGAAATATTTATTCCTCGTTGATGTCTACGAAGGTGTTAAATAGCCATACAAAGGTTCTTATTTATCATAACTATATAACACCCCCAGCCGCGAACTTCCTATAAAATGCAGCATACTTTTTAATAGGTTTTTTAATCACAGTTTTGTAACACACTTTACTCGGAAAGCCTCCGAAAAACATATTCCACGTTAAGAGCAAGTATTATACTATCCAGTGATAAAATAAAAAGTCTTAACGGCAGTAAACACAAAAAAGCCAATAATTTGTAATCTCATAAATTATTTGGAATCATTAATCTCAAAATCGCCACAATAAATAAAATAAAATACTAATTAAATTCCATAGCAAGGCTATTAATATACTGTTATATAAAACACATTAACAATATAGAATATGAAAATGCATATCTTGTGCTTAGTTAATTAAGCAGAATTTAAATACTGCTAGATCAATTGAAATCCCATAGTAGAATTAGTGTGCTTGTAATACTGTCCTCCGGACGGACGAATCGACACACTAAATAAAGTAGACTCAACATTTTTTACAATGATCGATACCTGTATCGATTGTTGAGGTTAATTTAATTAATATATATCTAGGTGTTTTTGAATACTTTCCTTTTTTGAGAAAATCCATATTATTTGCAATGGTCTGCAGCTTAAATTTTGTAATGTCGCATAATGTACAGAATAAAATAAAATATAGAATGAAACAAATAAACATTAATTAGTGTATATTATAGATATCTCACAGAGACGAAATTGTATTAATTATGGGAAAGTAGGTATAGAAGTCATTTGGGTGTAACAGGACTTATGACCTGTCTTTTGGTAGGCTTAAGTGATCACTTTACACAATTGTAACATTCGCCATTTCCACCCATGATAGAGTATACCATGCTTATTCATTTTTTTGGAAGTTGTATATATGTTCAAATTGCGTGAAGCTTTCATATATGAGTTGTAAGCGCCTTTTCCATGCGGCCTGTACAAAGCCATTTTCATTCCCCTAAATCCCCACAGATGTCGCTAATGAGAAAATCTACAATTGATTTTACGGAATTTATCTATAATATACACTAATTGATTAATAATGTCTCTGTGACATAAATCCAGCACTGTTCTGAAAGATTTGAACAAACTCAAAATATTCTGAATTGTAAATAAACATTATTTAAAAAGGTATTTATAATCTTCAGCTATGTTCATATCTAATAAGAATAATTTTAGCCGTTTGCAGTATGTACGTCACACTTAACTAATAACCTAAGTCGTACGTATGTATACTTCGAATAAAATAATTATATAATGGGCCAGCACTTTGACTGGATATGAAAAAATATTGCTCTCTGGACGATTCTTTTTTGAATATGTTAACTGAGTTTTGCGTATTCAACCCAGGTGGTACGTACGCACTTCCTACGTGTTCAATTGTAATTTGTTTCGACATCAAAACTAATTATTATATGTAAATTTTAAAATACTGGCTATGACCCGTCAATAATGACTAACTTTTACTGTTCGAATTTTAACCTTACATTAGTTTTTTATGTTCTAGCGGCAGATATATACACAAATAACAACATGTATGTACATAATTCTCTTCTGTAAAGATTTTTTTATACAATAGCTGGAAATTATTATTTTGAATAATTTTTAGTAACCTTTTTTTGGTAAATGTGAAAATATTCACCAAAAATATATACCTTGGTACAGAGTATTGTTATTATATAGAGAATTATATTATTTCGGCCGAGAGTTAAAGCTATGAAAAAAGGGTCACTTGGCGCAGCGCAGCATCTTGGTTGCGTTAGTGACGGACACATTTACATAGAGAATGATGTATTCCGGCGATTTGTCTTCTGACAATATTTTCGAGCATTCAACTATTCATTTCAAATTTAATTAAATATTCAATTGGTCTAAAAAAACAGTCGATTTTTTTTACTTATACGAGTAGTTGAAAATCAAAACCTAACTCCATGAACTATTTTTTTGGCAAATCAACATTTTACATCTTGTTTATAATTTGAATAAGCTGAATTCTAACAAGCAATCACTTCGGATTGGTATTTAATAGTTAACTAATATTTAATATATAGACACGAATGATACGCAAATAGATATATAACCTTTAAAAAATAAAATATATTAACATTCAAATCTAAAAAAAATTGTGGTTGGGTATATTTTGATTCTCAACGACTCATTATGTCTTTATAAAAATAATTTTAATTTTTAAAATAACATAACGTCACAACTATAAAACCGAATACAATTAATTAGGTAGATTATTATGAACCGACATAATGGTCAATTTTCAAACAAAATATCTGCCCATCTTGTCCGCGCCGATTGGTGCGTTCTCATTGAAATTAATTGGAAGATGAAACCAATTGAGGAGAAGACGAACGAGCGCCATTAAAATAAATCTCTCGAACCCATTAGCAATACGAGACGATGAGAGGAACAGTTTTGCAATTTAAATTTACTATACACACTCGTATGCATCATCATATATGTGGGATGCTGCTGCAGAGTGGCGGGCCGCAGGAACTGTGGCAGTCCCGCTTCCTGTTTCTCCTCTTATCTCTCCTACCTCTCTCTCGGTTGGTCGGTCTCTACCTTCGCCGTGTTCCGCTACTCCAGGGAGGCGACATCCATTGTTCTCAAACGGGACTGACTGGCTGAGAGCTTTCAGGACAAGCCGTTCGGAGGCTGTATTGTACAAGTTAGTATGGACCACGGATCTGGCCGTTTATCGCGTCGGTCGGTGAATATTGTATGGGGTGAGAAACGGGACACCGACGACAAAAGGGCGAACTTGATCATTTTTTATTTATTTATATAAAGTTTTATATTTTATTTATTTATATCTAGCTTTGTAACTAGATTCTTGTATAATATACAGGGTGTCCCGCACTTCTTCATTCAATTTTAAATAAAAATATTCTTTACACTTTGGGTGATATTTCAACAATTATAAGCGACATCGAAGTCTGTAAAACCTCGCTGTACAATGTAAGTAAAATAAAATAACAATTACCTTACAATTTTTTTTTAAATTTCTGATTCAATTTTCAAAGTTCAAAAGGTGTGGTAATCATTTTACTTAATTTGTATCAAAGGGAATAAATTTATAATATTCGATATAAATTACTTGATGATACATGGTAGTTTAACGTTTTACAAAAGATAAGCCGGAAATATTGAAAAAAAATTCTATTCAAAGTTGAATAAAGAACAGTCCCCAAAGTTATTGCTACTAGCTAGGAGACCCTTAATTACATATTTTCTTATGTTTTGATGAAAAAAAAAACGATGCTTGCAAGAATAAAGCCAAAAAAACAAAACAAATTACTAATTTAAAGGGAGTCCAACACTTTTAAATAATTTTTCTTAATGTTAATAAAATTAAAAAAGTCATTTTTTAAAATATTTTCCTAATTTAAAAACCTTAAAATATGAGACGGCGTCCTATCTTATTTTTTTGACAGTTAATTGTATCAAAAGTTTCAAAGCTCATTATCGAAACGACGCTGCAAGCTGAAAATAGTCGCGTTGACTAAGAAATTCCAAATATTCGTATAAGTAGATTTTTCGCTTTATAAATTAAATGATAACAAATCGCGCAAAAAAGTCACAGTTTGAACTACGAACTAACATTAGGTGAGTTTATTGAACAATAATAAATGCGTTGAACTTATACACGTCAGTATATAAATAATAAAACTAAATAAAACAACTTTTGGAACTTAGTTACTAAATTACAAATCTGAAAGAATATTTAAAAATTAACAAAATTGCATTTAACAAAACTCATTTTAGTCAATTCGTGGACGCGCCATTTAGTGAATATGACATTTTTTTAATTTTTATTTGTTTGTAAATTGATATATACATTAGTATTTTGTAAATGATCATATCAAAAATGTACGAAATCATCCTAACGAATATATAGCGTATCATATCCATCAATGTTAACACAAGATTATCGTAATATTAAAATCAATTAAAATAGGTCAAGTGCCATGGTATGCGGAGAAGGTACCTGTTATTTAACATTTGACCGGCTATTACCTACACAGACACGTAATATATTATTCAATTAATTAAATGTATCTGCTACCATTTGTACATTTACTTAACACTGTAAGTATTCGTCGGGTCAAGTTACATACGTACGCCAGCCGCCGCGAGCAACGGAATCTCATACAACTATCCCCGCTAACGCTACTCAGTACCTACTCAACCATGGAAATTGACCGAGCTATCAAACTTAGAGGTATAACAGCTCGATTCGAGGAAGCGAAGATTCGAACTCACGTCATTATAAAATATAGAGCGGCAAATTTCCCGTAGAAGATTGTTGAGAAAAACATAAAGAGTTAGCTATAATAATCATGATTTCACCTGCCAATATCACAATACATCATACAAGGAATTTGTGGAACAAAACAATAGAAAACATCTATATAGAGATGACTAATTATTTTTTCTCATTTAGGTACCTAACCAAAAATACATTTAGGATTCCGCTACAATTTTTTATATATAATAGTAACAATATAAATTTACTACTGTAAAGAAGTTACGTACGTTACACGAAGTTACGGGGACCGACAGACAGACAGACGGACGGACGTACGGACGGACAGACAAAACAAGAAATGATTATAATTGGGATTACGGTATGAAAATAATATAGTTTAATATGTAAAATATGTACTTTTCACTAGCAAAAATAATTATGACAATTCTATTAGATAGATACCTACTAATTAGACTTTCTATTGGAAGTATCAATCGATGTATTACAACACTTGGAACGAAACGTCTATTATCATTTTAATGTCAAAACTAAATGTATAATTATACGTTTATTTTTGACATTTAAAATTCAATTTGTTAGAAAACGTGTGAATTTCGAAAAAGGAATCAAAACGCAAGATTTAATGGTAAAAAAAGTAACCCATAAAAACCAAATTTTTATTATACTATCTTTCTTTGTAAAATATAACAACAATTAAAGACGAATTAAAACATATAACATAACACTAAACTTACAGTAATTTAATATATTTCTAAAATGTCAGATGTTTTGAGCTTTGATAAGACACTTCATGCTTTGAAGATTAAATTCTAAAAACATTTGTCAGTCAAACTAGATTTTCGAAATTCGTAGTGAAGTACCTATTATGTATACCGACGGAGTAATTCAAATTTAGAAAATATTCCGCGACGTTATCGGGCCGCCGTTGCTAGTAATCAAACTTGTGTAATGATTCCAATTTGAAAAAACTATTAAAAATTTAAAAAAATCAAAAATTATACTATAATTATTATTGTTTTTTAACGAAAATTTGACAGATTTTCTTGATCGTCGCCACGAGTCTGCTTGCAAAGTTTCAGCTCGATTAGATCACAGGAAATGGGTCAAAAATCGATCCAAAGTTTTTTCGACGGCAAGCCGGCAAGCAAGCAAGCAGACGTCACGAGTTAATATAAAGGGAGTGATTAGTTATTAATAAAATACCATATTTAATAACCACAATAATGAATTTGTTTGGTAACTTTTGAGTGATATATTGAAATGCAGCGTCGTTCATAATTTTGATTTTAACTTGATTTGTATTTGTTTAGAGGGTTACTTTTGTGCTTGAATTTTTCTATTTCTTACATTTAGTTACTCAATCTATACTAATATATAAAAAGAAAATATTTGTAAGTTTGGATGTTAGAGGTAATTAAATTCATTCACCAATATTTAGAAAGTGAGCCTGGACGTTAAAATAAAAGGGCTTTTCGTGGTGACCTATTTTACAACTAAACTCGACGAAAAATGGTGGGAGCGATATTTAAATATTTTCTGTAGAGAAGTTATAGAGCTCAAAAAGTTTTATAAAAAAGTCTACGACGACATATATCTATATGTTAAGATGAATAAAAAAATTGAAAAAATATGATTAAAAGTTACTAAAAATCTACGCGTGCGAAGCCGCGCGGGCACAGCTAGTGTAGATATCGGTTTACAAAGCTATTGTGCTTCCCATACTTCTGTATGGAATGGAGGCTTGGTACCCTACAGAAGACACGTTAGGAGTCTGGACATGTTCCACCAACGATTCCTTCACCGCATTCTACAGATCCACTGGAGCGACCATGTATCTAACATTACAGTTCTGCGTCGCTCTAAATTGAAGACATGATCGTGGAAGCGAGATTGAGATGGACGGGACATGTGTTACGCATGGGTGATCACAGACCTTCGAAGCGGGTCTTATATGGGGAGGTAGTGGGTAGACGAAAGGCCGGAGGACAGAAGGAAAGGTACGAAGACTGTCTCCGAGAATCATGTGGAGCACCTGAGGTCTGGAAGCAGCTGGCACAAGATCGTGTGAGCTGGAGGAGAGTCTGCTCTCGGGCTGATGGTGTTGCGGAGGCCGGACGATTAAAAAATGAGCAGCGAGCCGCAACCATGCGTCAACGGGACCGACCAATGCAACCTGACCCCTTCCTATGTGAAACATGCGGGAGGGAGTGCGCCTCTCGAATAGGGCCATTTTCCCATCGCAAAGCTCATGAGAGGCGCAGCAACAACAACTAAGTCAGAATGGCGAGGGGATCCTCGATCACGAGGCCCGGCTACGACGAATGTAGTGAAAATTGGGATCCACTGTCTGATTTTGTTTGTACTACAAGCTTGATTGATTTTTCCGGAACTTTTTGTGTAGGTACTTATTGTATCCTTCTATGTACTTTATACTTTTGCAATGTTTTATTCCGTTACACATCTGTTACCATAATATTCTGTTACAAAAGTCTTCTTTCTTTTTTCTGTAAATCTATTGTTTATTCATTATGTACTTTTAAAAGCTTCATGACCGTGTATTATTTAAATAAATAAATTTCCTGAAGTAGTAGAATTTACAATTTGCGATTTAGAACTTACGACAAATAATAGTGTTATATGTACGCTTGTTCGAAACCACATTATCACGTAGTGAATAAAAATTAAAGCGAATAAATATATTTTATTTAATAGTTCTAAAACCCTGTGTGTGCTGTGTGTAACTAAAACCAATAGCATTGGATTATGTCATTCCGTTAAGAATTCCGAAACAAGCTTCTAATACTATTTTGTTATTGACGCACAGTTTAATATAATAAGTATACTTCAGAAAGATCTCCGAAATTAATCACGTATCAATTACAATTCAAGATTGATTGTAAACTGCCGACTATTAAAAACGCATAAAAAGTTCAATCAGTTGAAGACAGAAAATGAACGGTAATGAACATTATCGTGGCGTACCTTTTTACGTACACGCCAAGTACCTACGTATTACCGATTTAACGGGTATTCTAATGAGACCATTCGCGCGCTGAGATCAGCATTTCCTTCTTATTAGCTCTTAGCGGCAGGTTTCATTAAAATAAGTATTTTACTGTATGAAGTATTCACAAAGTATGATATAACAGTGAACATGGTAAATCAATATTGCATCGAAAAATAAACATCTCTAATTCAAATTATGACTGTTGCTCTAATAAAACGTTTATCACAAAACAAGTACTTCAATAAAAAATAATTGAAGACATGCATTTATACATTTTCTTTGCATACATTCGTAATCGATTTTTAAACATTACCCATGCAGCATACAAATATAAAGACGTTATTTTAACGTTTAAAACAAATTTTCGAACGGCATGATTTATAGTGTACTGAATTTGAGATATTATAGGAAACATAGCCTATAAAATTATAGGAAACATTATTATGGAAGGGATACCTACATAAAATCGAGAATTTAGTAGGTACACTTTAAATTAGTGATCCTCGGTGACTGCATTTAAAACATGTTTTCATTTTTTGGATATTGCTACTTTTGCTTTTATACCCCACATATATTGAGATTTTTCATTTTGAGCCCTAGGATTAAAATACGCAGATTATTTTTAACTATAGTTATAATATTTACTACGTGTATTTTCAAAAGTACCTACGACGTGATATTCATCGGTTTAGGCGGTCGGTTGTGTGATAAAATCGTAATTCAAAGGTGCCTAGAACTACCAATTATTTTGCACATGGTCCAATAGAGAACCATTCCGAAAAATTCAGCGCATGTAATTCAGCACCACGCGGCCACCCAGATGAGTGGAATTAGAAGACGAATAAAACGAAGGATTAGTGCACGAGAGGAGCGTTGCGCAATGGTTCTCGTTAATCTAGCGGAAGCGCTTCACCGCGTTACGAAATTGTTTCATAATAATCTGACTACCAAATGCTCGCGTGAGAGATCGCTACATGGAAAAATGGATTTAAGAAAGCATCCCGAATTACATAAATGTACACAGAGTTGTGAAACATTGTACAGAAATTAATACATCAAAGAACAGTCTGTGGGAATACACTTAGAATTAATTAATGTGGGTTCACTGATTGACGGGAAGGTCGGAGGTGGTTCCTAGAGT